>JAKSXO010000081.1:578662-633662 GCA_024509115.1 Crotalus helleri
GATAGATTCACAGACAGGCAGACAGACAGATAGATAATAGAGATAGACATAGGGAGATAGAGATAGACAGACAGACAGACATAGATAGATAGATAGATAGACAGACAGATGATATAGACATAGGGAGATAGAGATAGACAGACAGACAGACAGACAGACATAGATAGATAGATAGATAGATAGATAGATAGATAGATAGATAGATAGATAGACAGACAGACAGATGATATAGACATAGGGAGATAGAGATAGATAGACAGATAGATAGATAGATAGATAGATAATAGAGATAGACATAGGGAGAGAGAGAGACAGACAGACAGACAGACATATAGAGCGAGCCAGCTGGCCAGAGAAAGAAAGAAAGAAAGAAAGAAAGAAAGAAAGAAAGAAAGAAAGAAAGAAAGAAAGAAAGAAAGAAAGAAAGAAAGAAAGGAGGGAGGAAAGGAAGGAAGGAAGGAAGGAAGGAGAATGTGTGTGTGTATATGAGAGAGAATCAGAGGGCTGCAAGGGAACTCTAAAGGTCCTCTAGTCCAACCCCCTGCTCAAGGAGGAGACCCTGGCCTATAGCATTCCAGACAAATGGCTGTCCAGCCTCCTTTAAAAACCTCCAGTGATGGAGCACCCGCAACTTCTGGTGTCAAGCAGTTCCCCTGGCTAATTGTTCTAGAAATTTCTCCTTAGTCCCACGTTGGTTTGCTCTTTGGGGATTGCCACTCTCTGGATCCCCCTTGAGCTGGGCCCGCACGGATCTTAAGCCTCCATAGGTTGCTCCCAGCCAGTGGAACAAGCCAGCCCCACCCCACGGGTAGACCATGGCTTAAGCTACCAAACCAGGTTGGGTACCAAGCTGCCAGGGAACTGGCCCGCTGCAGCTTCTTCTCCAGACCCCCAATACTCACCCCTGTCCTGCAGGGATGACGGGCCTCTGCCCCTGCCAGCAGGTATGGGGGGGGCTGTGAGCTGGGGGGGGCAGAGATCCAGCTGGACCCCCCCAGTCCCTTCTTGAGCGCAGCCGCCTGAGAACCAGCCTCAAAGCCCGCCGGCTCCAGCGGGGTCTTTTATAACATTGGGGGGGGGAAATTGAAATAGGAAGGAAACTGACCGGGCGATGCTCAGCATCACCAGGAAGAAAGGGGACGGGGGGGGGGCAGAAGAGTGACAAAGAGGAAGGGGTTTATTTATAGATCTTTCAGGAAGAAGGACCCGGAAGGAGCTTTGGCTGTGCACCATGGGTGGGGGGGGTCTCTGCCCCCCCCCCACATCCCCCCCACCCCTCCATTCTTCTCTGCCATTTGCTGGAATATTGTTCTATGCCTGGTTTCCTTGCATTGTGGGGACACAAAATGCCAGTGGGGAAAGCAGGCGGGTGGGTGGGGTGCAAAGCTCTGTGTGTGTGTGTGTGTGTGTGTGTGTGTACGCGAGTGAGATGTGTAGGGGAGGAAGCACCTGCCTGAATGAGAGCATTTCCTATTGGCCAGCTTCCTGGTTTGTTTTGGGCCGATCCCAAAGACCAGGTTTAAGGAGGGCAGGAAAGATGGCGGCCATCACCGGATCCGTTATCCGTTACTAATTTGGGCCCGGAATAATGAAATCATTGGGAAAATGGGGTGGGGGGGTGTCTCTGGACATTGTCCACCTTTTCTGGCGGCCGACTATTCGGTTTTTCTCAACGTTGCCAAGTTTCAAGGTGGGTGGAGTACAACTCCCAGGATTCCCCAGGCAGCCTGTTTTAAGATGGGTGGGGGGACTTTCACTCCCAGAATTCTCCAGCGAGAGTGCTTTCAAATGGGTGGACTACAACTCCCAGAATCCCCTAGGCAACCATACTTTAAGAAGATAGACTTCAACTCCCAGAATTCCCCAGCCAGCATCCTTTAAGATGGATGGACTTCAACCTCCAGAATTCCCCAGCCAGCATCCTTTAAGATGGATGGACTTCAACTCCCAGAATTCCCCAGCCAGCATCCTTTAAAATGAATGGACTTCAACACCCAGAATTCCCCAGCCGGCATCCTTTAAGATGGGTGGACTTCAACTCCCAGAATTCCCCAGCCAGCATCCTTTAAGATGAATGGACCAACACCCAGAATTCCCCAGCCGGCATGGGTGGACTTCAACTCCCAGAATTCCCTAGCCAGCATGTTTTAAAGGAACAGGAGTTCCTTTTTAAAAGCTGATTAGGTTTCTGCACCCCACACAAAGTGGGGATGTCCTGCATGCCTTCTCTGAGCTTGGTGCCCCATTTGATCAACGTGGACTCCAAATCATAGAACATTAAGAAAATTAAGAATTAAAAATGAAAAGTAAGAATTAAAAATAAATTGAAAAAGTTAGGATTTAAGTCTTAAAAGGGGCCCCTATTTCTTGTCAGTTCTTACCAGCTTATTTCTCATTTCTCTATTCTAGAACGGTGAGTTCTAGAATAGAATAGAATAGAATAGAATAGAATAGAATAGAATAGAATAGAATAGAATAGAACTGGAAGGGACCTTGGAGATCCTCTAGTCCAGCCCCCGCTCAAGCAAGAGAACCTATAGTACCATTTCAGAGAAGTGACTATCCAGTCTCTTTTTAAAAACCTCTAGGGATTGCTTGGGGCTTCATGTGTGTACCTAGCCTGTATGAATTGCAAACGACCGTTTAATGCATTGTGTGAAGCCAACCAATGGTGGCTTGTTCCATAAACCCCAGTTAAGCGATCCTGGCTTACCCTCCCCAGGGAAGCACTGTTCCCTTGTGAGTTTGCTGTCAACTCGCACAGCCCCAGTGGGATTTTTCACACGGTTGGGACTAAAACATCTAAGAGCAGAGCCTCACCCTGCAGGCGTTGGGAATTTTGCCTGGAACAAGCTAGATTTTTCCGAGAAGGAACAAACAAGCATCGACAAGCCAGGCATTGATTCAGCTTTCAACATCGGTGCCAGGAAAGAAAACACTCGAAAAGAGAAGAGCAAAGGCTGAAACTGTCCTTAAAGTTATTCTTATTTTCTTAAAATAAATGACAAATCCAGGCTCTGCCCGGCAATTTTAACCAACAATGGTGGTTAGTGGTTGCAGGATTCTTTTTATGAGGGGCCCTGAGGTTCCAGAAAGCTGCACACCCAGCAAAAAAGGGCAGCAGGAAACTTAACCAGTTAGAAGGCTGCCCGCCAGCGGTTTTAAGGAAGGCGAGTGACTTTGAAGGCGTCCCAGGGCTGGGAGGCAGACGGCGCCGTGATTTTAACTACGATTTGAGTCTCTTTTTTCTTCCAACGGCAGAGAAAACAACCCTGGTGCGATGAGTTGGCAGTTGTGGGGTTGTGGGCCCAAGCGGGCAGCCGATTACAGAATGGCAGAATCGGAAGGGACCTTGGAGGTCTTCTAGTCCAACCCCTATACAAGAAACCAACCTCGGCCACTTTTAAGACTTGTGGACTTCAACTCCCAGAATTCCCCCAGTGGACTTCAATTCCCAGAATTCCCCCAGTCCACAAGCAGGGCTTTCTTCAAATTTGGCCCTTTGTGGACTTCAACTCCCAGAATTCCTCAGCCAGCGTGAGGGAACTAGGACCCTTTGATGACTTGTGGACTTCAACTCCCAGAATTCCTCAGCCAGCATGAGGGAACTAGGGCCCTTTGATGACTGGTGGACTTCAACTCCCAGAATTCTTCAGCCAGCGTGAGGGAACTAGGGCCCTTTGATGACTGGTGGACTTCAACTCCCAGAATTCCTCAGCCAGCGTGAGGGAACTATGACCCTTTGATGACTTGTGGACTTCAACTCCCAGAATTCTTCAGCCAGCGCGAGGGAACTAGGACCCTTTGATGACTGGTGGACTTCAACTCCCAGAATTCCTCAGCCAGCGTGAGGGAACTAGGGCCCTTTGATGACTGGTGGACTTCAACTCCCAGAATTCCTCAGCCAGCGTGAGGGAACTAGGGCCCTTTGATGACTGGTGGACTTCAACTCCCAGAATTCCTCAGCCAGCGTGAGGGAATTATGACCCTTTTATGACTTGTGGACTTCAACTCCCAGAATTCCTCAGCCAGCGTGAGGGAACTATGAACCTTTTATGACTTGTGGACTTCAACTCCCAGAATTCCTCAGCCAGCGTGAGGGAACTAGGACCCTTTGATGACTTGCGGACTTCAACTCCTAGAATTCCTCAGCCGGCGTGCCTGGCTGAGGATTTCTGGGAGTTGAAGTCCACCAGTCATCAAAGGGCACAGTTTGAAGAGCCCTGCTCTAACCACTGCATCGCACTGCCAATCTCACGGACAGGAGCTGGCGCCGCGTCTTAGGCGGGCGAGTGTCTGCGCAAAAAGCCGAGCTGCTGCCAGGAGCGATTAAAAACAGCCGAGTTAAGCGAAAAGGCTGGCAATGCGCCATGCGCAGCGTTCCACGTGTCTCGCCGCAGGAGCAGCAGAGCATACGCAGAAGTCCTGGGCCCTTTCAATCTCCCAGTGGTCTTCTGGAACTCTGCACACGCCCCAATTCCAAGCCAAAGGCCCCGAATCTTAGAATGACAGAATTGGAAAGGGACCTTGGAGGTCTTCTAGTCCAGCCCTCTGCTCGAGCGGGAGACCCCATATACAGGCAGCGCTCAAGTTATGACAGGTTCAAAGTTGCGACGTGATTTATGTCCGTTTTCCACCCTCGCGAGCTTTCCTGCATCTCCCCGGTCACGGGTTCGAAATTCAGAGGCTTAGCAACTGACTCTTACTTGTGATGGTGGCCATGTCCTGGGGGAGTCACGTGATCCCCTTTTGCGACCTACGGACGAGCAAAGTCAATGGGGGAAACGAGATTCATTTAACGACCGTGTCACTTAATGACTGCCACGAGGTCGTAAAATGGGGCAAAACTCGCCGACATGTTTCCCTGAGCAACAGAACGCCCCCCCTCCCGCTTGCAAAATGGCCCCCCCTCCCAGGGATTTGGAGAAGCCCAAATTCCAGACACACAAATGACACACAGACACACACTCAGAGACGCACACACACACACCCCAGCAAGCAGGGGCTTGTCGGGTGATGAAAACAGGCGGCTGGCACACCCTGCCCTCTCAGCCAGGTGAGTCTGCCTGGTGCACCCTCAGGGAATGGGGGGGCTCTCCCAGCCCCTCCCTCGGCCCCCCTTCTCACCCCCATCCTGATGGGCGGGACTACATTTCCCAGGAGGCTTAGCCAGGCCAGGCAAAGGATGAGGCTGCTGGGGGTTGGGATCCAATGGGACCCTCCCCACTATGCCCATGGAGGCAAGGGAGCATGGGCACTGGAGTCTCACCTGGTGCCTCACCTGAAGGAGATTGTAGCCCCCCCCCCGTCTCTGCCCATGCAGGCTGGGGAGCATGGGCATGGGAGTGCCACCTGGTGCCTTCCCTGCAGGAGATTGTAGCCCCATCTCTGCCCATGCAGGCTGGGGAGCATGGGCACTGGAGTGCCACCAGGTGCCTTTCCTGCAGGAGATTGCAGCCCCCCCCCCCGCCCATGCAGGCTGGGGAGATGGGCACTGGAGTCCCAGCTGGTGCCTCCCCTGCAGGAGATTGCAGCCCCACCATTTCTGCCCAGGCAGGCTGGGGAGCATGGGCACTGGAGTCCCACTGGCGCTCCGGTCCGGTGGGACCCTCCCTTCTCTGCCCATAAAAGAAGCCCCCCCCAATCCAAGGCGGGAAGGGGGGGGTCCCCGAGAAGCCGCTTCTTCCCCCAACCTGGCACCCTCCCCCCACCACCACCACCACGCAGGCTGTGGAGCACGGGCCCTGGAGTCCCACCTGCGCAGACCGGCAGGTGGGACGAGGCGTCGGCCACCCCCCCCCCCCGCCCCGGATCCCAAGAGGCCGAGCTCCCCCCCCACCCCCTCCCCATCCACGCCCGCCTCCCACCGGAAGTGGCAGGAATTCCCAGGCTCCACGTGACGCTTGGAATGCGGTGACGTCACCGGGGGGGTCCATGCAAAAAAGAAAAAAGAAAAGAAAAGAAAAAGAAAAGAAAAAAAAAGGAAAAAAAAAGTTTCTTTGCCGCCTCCGGAGCGGAGAAAGTTGCGGGAGAAAGTTTTGGAGAAAGTAAGTTTTCTCGGCGCGGGCGGGGCACGCGCCGCGATCAGGTGAGGAGGGGGCAGAGAGCGGGGGGGCTCCAGCCTGGCCCATTCAGGGGAGGGTCTTAGGCTAAATTGGGGAGGGGGGCTGCTCCTCTTAGGGGGTCCTCCGCCTTGCTCTAGCTGAGCCCCCCCTCTGTCTTAAGACCCCCCACCCCCCAGCCTGTCCTGAGCCCCCCCCCACTCCCCTGGCAGCGGGGGAGCACCGACCACCCCCGAGCACGTGCAGAGTGCTCGACCTCCTCCCCCCCCCAGTTCCCCACTCTGGGGAAGGCTGCAGCTTGACCCAACTATGTCGCACTCCAGAGCCCATGCGGCGCTGCCTGGCAGCCCGCCACGCTGGGCGGGCGACAGGTTGGGGAAGGAGCCGGGGAAGTGTTGGGCGGGGGGGGGAGGCCGAGTGACGTCACGCGCAGGCCGCGGTTAATTGCAACGTGGTTGACTGCTTTAAGAAACTTTAAGCCGGGTGGACTTCAACTCCCAGAATTCCCCAGCCAGCTGTGCTGGCTGGGGAATTCTGGGAGTTGTAGTCCACCCCAAACTCGGATTTACCAAATTAATTCCTTTGCCAGGAAATTTGACGCCCCAAACAGGACCAAACGCTTCCTCCACTGAGTTACAAGGTGGTTTATCTAACGTAGAGGGAACCCTCCCCCCCCCCAAGCTCGTATGGACTAAACCACGATTTCTGGCTTCTTTGGCTCCTTAAACGCCGGGAATTGTACTTTTGTCAAATCACAGTTCGGGAAAGCGGAGCCTGCAACGTGTGAATCGGTTTTGTGGACTATTTTGATTTGGGGTTGAAGGAAAGGGGGTGCAGGAAAGGGGAGGGGGTTACCCCAGGGGTGCAAAGCCTGTGCGCGAACAGGCGGGATGAGGGGGTTAACCGTGTCTGCAGCTTATTCCCCTGTAACGGATTCCCACGTGGCCTCGTGGCTTCCTGAATTTCTAGGGCAGTGGTGTGTGATGTTTAAATGGGAGGAATTAAGGAGAAAAAGAGGGTTTTCTGTAAGGCAGTCAACTTGGTTGGAACCATGGTTTGTTTCGTTCCTGTAAAAGCTTAGCGTGTTAGTGCTACCCGATCCTTGCCACTGTGCTTTTAGTAATGTCCTAATCGTGGTTTGAAAATGGCTTGCCATGAGGTAAAACATGAGCATATGGTTTGTTTACAATTTTATGGCTTACTCTTATACCTTTCTTTCTTTCTTTCTTTCTTTCTTTCTTTCTTTCTTTATATATATCTGTACCTCTCTTGCTTCTCTCTCTCCCCAAGTATCTATCCATCTATCCATCCCTCTATCATCTCTATTTCTGTCTGTCCATTTATCATCTATATTTATATCTGTATCTCTTTCTGCCTATCTCTCTCTCATCTGTCTCACCAGCTATCTATCTGTCCATCTGTCTATCATCTCTCTCTATTTCTTTGTCTATCTATTTATCTATCTATTTCTATATCTATCTATCTATCTATCTATTTCTATTTATCTATTTCTATCTTTATTTCTATCATCTATCTATATCTATCCATCTATCTATTTCCATCTATTTCTAATTGTCTGTCTGTCTGTCTGTCTATCTATTTATCTATTTCTATCTATATCTGTCTATATCTATTTCTGTCTATTTCAATCTATATCTCTTTCTATATATTTCTTTATCTATTTCTATATCTATATCTATATCATCTATATCCATCTATTTCTATCTATATCTATCTATCCATCTATTTCTATCTATCTATTTCTATCTATCTATATCTCTATCCATATATTTCTATCTATTTCAATCTATATCTGTTTCTATATATTTCTATATCTATATCTATATCATCTATATCCATCTATTTCTATCTCTATCTATCTATCTATCTATCTATCTATCTATCTATCTATCTATCTATCTACTTCTATTTATCTATTTCTATCTTTATTTCTATCATCTATCTATATCTATCCATCTATCTATTTCCATCTTTCTAGTTGTCTGTCTGTCTGTCTATTTATCTATTTCTATCTATATCTGTCTATATCTATTTCTGTCTATTTCAATCTATATCTCTTTCTATATATTTCTTTATCTATTTCTATATCTATATCTATATCATCTATATCCATCTATTTCTATCTATATCTATCTATCCATCTATTTCTATCTATCTATTTCTATCTATCTATATCTCTATCCATATATTTCTATCTATTTCAATCTATATCTGTTTCTATATATTTCTATATCTATTTGTTTTCTATATCTATATCTATATCATCTATATCCATCTATTTCTATCTATATCTATCTATCTATCCATCTATTTCTATCTTTCTATCTATCTATATCTCTATCCATATATTTCTATCTATTTCAATCTATATCTGTTTCTATATATTTCTATATCTATATCTATATCATCTACATCCATCTATTTCTATCTATCTATCCATCTATTTCTATCTATCTATTTCTATCTATCTATATCTCTATCCATATATTTCTATCTGTTTCAATCTATATCTGTTTCTATATATTTCTATATCTATTTCTATATCTATATCTATATCATCTATATCCATCTATTTCTATCTATATCTATCTATCTATCCATCTATTTCTATCTATTTCTATCTATCTATATCTCTATCCATATATTTCTATCTATTTCAATCTATATCTGTTTCTATATATTTCTATATCTATTTCTATATCTATATCATCTACATCCATCTATTTCTATCTATATCTATCTATCCATCTATTTCTATCTATCTATTTCTATCTATCTATATCTATCCATCTAGTTCTATCTATTTCTATCTATCTATATCTATCCATCTATTTCTATTTCTAGTTGTCTATCTCTATTCAATTCCAATTTTGACTCTCACATTTTTGCTCTGCCTCCTCTCCCCATCCCCCCCACCCAGCTTCCTTCGGCATGTCCGGCCCCACCTGGCTGCCCCCCAAGCAAGTGGGGGTCCTGGGCCAGCCGGATGTCACCGTATCCGCCCCGGCCGTCTGCAGGGTCCAGAAGAGTTTTGCTTCCGTCCCGGCAGCTCCCAAACCCACCCACCGGACTCCGGAGACCAATGGGGCAATGGGCTCAGCGGGGGGCCTTTCCCGGGACCAGCCCCCTCCGCCAGGTAATCGTGGGACCCATATTTGGGGGTCTTCTGCACAAACAAGGGGACCCTCTAGGCCAGTGCTTCTCAACCTGTGGGTCGGGACCCCATTTGGGGTCGAACGACCATTTCACGGGGGTCGCCAAACAAGGCTGTCCGCCATTTTTTTCCCCTTTTCTTTGGCCACGCCCCTGGCACCCGGTGATGTATAAGTGGTTGGGGGTCACCACAACAGGGGGAAGTGTATTATGGGGTCACGGCATTAGAAAGGTTGAGAACCACTGCTCTAGGCACAGCCTGGGCCCCTTGAAGATGGGGGGACTACAACTCCCAGAATTCCCGGAGTTGAAGCCCCACCCATCTTCACGTTGAGGAGGGTGAGCAACGCCGCCAGCGGGGGAATTCTGGGAGTTGAAGTCCATCCAGCTTCCAGGGGGCCCAGATTGGGATCTTTGGCTGCTTTTTGCCCCCCTCTCCACTGACTTGCATGCCCAAATGCTCCTCACACCCCTGCGAGGTAGGCCCCGGATTCTCTTTTATCGGAGAGAGGCTGGGTTGGAAGCAACAGAACCCCCCCCCCCAAATAGCCAAGAATGGATCTTCCCCCCCCCCATTGAACTGCCAGCTTGTAGCTGCGGGAAATGCCCGTCAAAGGAGGCAAAACTTTTCAGCCATCCAAGGCAGGGACGGATGGATGGACGGATGGATTCTCTTGGGCCTAAAAGACATCCCTGAGTTATGGGAATCATGTCTGTCAAGCAACCGGTCGTAAGTTGAGGACTTCCTGTATTCTAAGAGGGGAAAAGGTCCTCTGACTACATTTCCCAGCAGACTTTGCTCCTGGGCAGGCAGGCAGGCCTGGGAGTTATAGTTGACGACCCCTAGAGGAGCCAGCTTCCTTTCCTCTGCCCAGTCCTGAGTTTGAATCTCTGTCCTGCTTCTTCCTCTGCTCCAGGTCCCGCCCCGCTTCCCCAGGACTCTTCTGCAGACTCCCCCTACTCCTCCGTAAGTGAGAGAGGGTCCCGGGGATCCTGGGATAGCGCTACACCTCCCAGCTACACCCTGCAGGTAAGGAGAGCCCACCTGGCTGGGGGAGAAAGGCCAGTGGAGGTACGGGCAATGGAGGCTGAACGGCTGTTTCTTCCCCCACCTGCAGCTCCCAGGAGCCTTGGCGGCACCGAGTGGAACCCTGGGAGTCGTAGTTCGACCAACCAGAACTACGACTCCCAGGATTGCACGAGGCGCCGGCAAGGATCCTGGGAGCCGTGTTGATTCCAGAAAGGGACTGCCAGCTCTTTGCATTAAGTACCGGCGTCCTTCTGCGAAAGCCCTGCAGGCCGAGATTCAACAGGCGCAGTCCTTGGGGTGGGGTGGGGGGCAGAGGGTGGCAAAGGTGGGGAGTCACCCCATTACAGAAGCCCAGATCAGTTGGGCACGGATCGGATGGCTTCCACAATCGGGGAGACACCCCCCCTCCCCCCCAAAATAGATTCCCTTTTCCCTCCAGCAGGGAGAGTGTCCGGAGCAGACGCGGGGCCTTCACCCCACCAACATCGATGTCCAGATAGATTCGCTCACCAGCATGTTGGCCGACATGGAGAGCAGCCAGCAGCGTCGGGGCGAACGGGCGGTGAGGAAGCTGGGGGGGGGGGACTGGAGGACAAAACGGGGTGCCTCTGTGTGTGTGTGCGTGTGTGTGCCAAATTCTCTACCCAGACGCTGACTGTGTTACCCTTTTTTTTTTTTTTGCAGAACGCGGAATCTGTGCCGTATCCAGCTCTGCAACCGGGTGCCCCTAAGCCCAGCCCGTCCTCGGCTGCCTACAAGCCCACCCTCTCGGGCGGCTTCATGCCCCTTAAGCCCGATGCCAAGACCCTGCCCTATGGAGGCCCACCGGCCTCGGGATCCCCTTACCCAGCTGTCCCGGTGCTGCCCTGCCAGTACGGCTCAGCCGGCTTGGGGGAGGCCTACGGATACCACCGTGCCCCCAAGCCGTACCCCCAGCCGATGCCCGCCTCATACGCCACGGCGTCCTCCTCAGCCGGGCCCCCCTTCAGCATCCAGGTGAAGGTGGCCAAGCCGGTGGTGGGCTACAACCAGCCCAGGCGCCGGGCGGAGCCGGCCTACGGACCCCCGTCCCCCCAGCTGGGATACGGGGGGAAGCCTCCCCCGCAGTACGCCTCGGAACCGGGCTCCCGTGCCCGTCCCCACGACGCCGAGGCTTGGTATCCGGAGCCTCCCTCCTATGGCCAGCGGCCGGGTGAGGGGGAATTCTACGCCGGCCCTGCAGGGCAGGGCAGGCTGGAGGTGCCGGGGGGACAGTTCCAGTCTGGATTGGTGAAAGCCGGCAAGGAGGAGTTGACGGCACCCTTGGTTCCTGCCAGCAGTGGGGGGCTGAGGTTTCCCCATCAGGTAACTGGGGGTGCTGGGGATGATGGGGATGGGGAAGGCAGGGTGGGGGTCTTTCTGGGGAAGGGGCCTCCATCCTGTAACGGCACGCAATTCAGATTCCCAGGAGGCAGGGAGGGAGGGGTTGAATTCTAAGAGGAGTTCAGCGAGTTGGTGTGTGAGAATGAGGGTGAAGACAGATCCTCCTCAACAGTTCCCGGAATGTGTGTTTTCGACGGCAAGTACAAAACGATCAAAACTCAGCCCCAAATTTCCGGCTCCAAGCAAGACGGTTGTTACGTGAATCTCTGCAGTGGGTTAAGTTAACGACGGGGTCGCTAAATGAATCCGGCTTACCACACACACACACTGGCTTTGCTCGTTAGAAAGTCGCAAAAGGGGAAATCGCCTGACCCTCGGATCGCCGTGACCGTCGTAAATAGGAGTCGGTTGCCCAGTGTCTGAATTTTGATCACGTAACCACGGGGAGGGGGGATGCTGCGATGGTTGTAAGTGTGAAAAACGGTCCTAAGTCGCTTTTTTTCAGTGGTGGTGTAACCTTGAACGGTCACTAAATGAATTGTTGTAAGTTGAGGACTCGCTATCCAAGAGGCCTTGTTGCTTAAATTCTCGAGGAATTGAGAATAGAATAGAATAGAATAGAATAGAATAGAATAATAATATAGAATAGAAATTAGAATAGAATAGAATAATAAAATACATAACAAAATAGAATAAAATATAGAATAGAATAGAATAATAAAATACCGAATAAATAGAAGAAAATAATAAAATACATAACAGGTTAGAATAAAATACATAATAGAATAGAATAGAATAGAATAGAATAGAATAGAATAGAATAGAATAGAATAGAATAGAATAGAATAGAATAGAATACATAATAGAATAATAGAATAGAATAAAAACACAGAATAGAATAATAAAATACAGAATAGAATAGAATAATAAAATACAGAATAGAATAGAATAATAAAATACAGAATAGAATAGAATAATAAAATATAGAATAGAATAAAATAGAATAATAAAATATAGAATAGAATAATAAAATACAGAATAGAATGGAATAGAATAATAAAATAAGTAGCAGAATAGAATAAAATACAGAATAGAATAGAATAATAAAATACAGAATAGAAAGAATAATAAAATATAGAATAGAATAAAATAGAATAATAAAATATAGAATAGAATAATAAAATACAGAATAGAATGGAATAGAATAATAAAATAAGTAGCAGAATAGAATAAAATACAGAATAAAATCGAATAATAAAATACAGAATAGAAGAATAGAATAGAATCGAATAATAAAATAAGTAGCAGAATAGAATAAAATATAGAATAGAATCGAATAATAAAATACAGAATAGAATAGAATCGAATAATAAAATACAGAAGAGAAGAATAGAATAGAATCGAATAATAAAATACAGAATAAAATAGAATATAATAATAAAATATATAACAGATGAGAATAAAATACAGAATATAATAAAATAAAATACATAATAGAATAATAAAATGGAATAGAATAGAATAATAAAATATAGAATAGAATAATAAAATACAGAATAGAATAGAACAGAATAATAAAATACAAACTAGACTAGACTAGACTAATATCGTTGGAAGGGACCTTAGAGGTCATCTAGTCCAACCCCCTGCTCAGGCAGGAAACCCTATTCCATTTGTAGGCAGAGGACCAGATTGTCTTCTTCTGATGCTCAGGAGCCTTCCCCGCACCCCCATTTTTTTTTTCATGTTCAACCCCGGCGTGGGTGTGTGTGTGTCTGTGTTCACCAGCTGTCCCGCTTAGGGACCGTCCTTCTCCAGTCTCCCCTTCCTTTCCCCGCAGCCCCCCTCGCGCCGCCCGGAAGAGGAGCTGGATCGGCTGACCAAGAAACTGATTTACGACTTGAAGCACCCTCCAACAGCCGAATACTTCGGTGGGTTTCCGGACCTTAAGATTTTGGGGCAGTTGTTTTTTTTGTTTGTTTGTAACGGAGCCTCCCCACGCAAGAGCAGTCTATCTTGAAAATGCTGCTGCTGGGCGGAATAGCAATGCAGAAGCTCCCCTGGGCTTGTTTTAAGATTCAACCCGGCCTTTTCGTCTCAAAATTGGGGACGGGGGCGGGATGGGGGAGTTAGGGGGGGCCTGGGTCTTGCTAAGCCTGGAATTTGGGGGACGGTTCTTTTTTTTTTTTTTTTTCTTTTGATTTTTTTTTTTTTTAAAAATCGAGCAATCGGTAGCTTTCGAACCCTGGACCCTTTGCAGGCCGCTGCGCTCAGTGTGGGGAGAACGTGGTGGGCGACGGGACGGGCTGCGTGGCCATGGACCAGGTCTTCCACGTCGAGTGCTTCACCTGTGCGACTTGCCACTGCTGCCTGCGAGGGCAGCCGTTCTACGCCATCGACCGCCGGTCGTACTGTGAATCCTGCTATATTGTGAGTGAGGGGTTCGAAAGAGGCTCTGGGGGGGCCCCACATTTTGGTTCTGTCACTCTGCCTTTTCAAACGTTGCGTCCTTGAAGATGGGTGAACTTCAACTCCCAGAATTCCCCAGCCAGCCAGCCAGTCAGCCGGGGGGATTCTGGGAGTTGAAGTCCAGCCATCTTCAAGGCCCTAAGTTTGAAAAGCATTGCTGTCTGGAGTCCAGCTCTGGTGTCGTAACCTGAGAACGCAGCTTCATGTTCCCGGGATGGTCGGATCGCATTGTGTCCCAAAATGGCAAGGGAATTTAGATGACTCAAGCAAGCGAGCCAAGCCGCGGAGGCCAAAAGGACTGCAGAATTCTGCAATCTGGGCTAATTTTGAAAAATATTGCTCTAACTCAGTGGTTCTCAACCTGTGGGTCGGGACCCCATTTGGGGTCGAACAACCATTTCACGGGTGTCACCAAACAAGGCTGTCCGCCATTTTTTTTCCCCTTTTCCTTAGCTGTGCTACTCCCTTTTATTCTATCGGCTTTTGAAAGCCAATAGAATAGACTCTCTTGAATAGAGTCTAATTCTATTGGCTTTCAAAAGCCAATAGGAATTGTCCAGGCTGTCTCTGCCCTGCTGAGCCCGCCAAAAGCCCCAGTCTGCAAACGGTGCTGCACCAGTTGAGTAGTCCTCGACTTACGACCGGTTGAGTAGTCCTCGACTTATGACTGGTTGGGGGGTCAGGGCATTAAAAAGGTTGAGAACCACTGTTCTAACTTTTGGGACGTGGCCGCCCTCTGGTGTCATAATCTGAGAATGCAGCTGCATGTTCCCAGGAGGGCCAAATCACCTCGTGTCTCAAAAAGGCAGGGGAATATAGATGACTCAAGCAAGCGAGCCCAGTCGCAGGGGCCTAAAGGACTGCAGAATTCTGCCATCTGCCGATCAAGCCTCGAAGACTTGAACCAGTGATAAAAAAAAATTGGCAAGAGAGAGGAGAGGATTCATTTTAATATATATATATATTTCTCTGACGCCCGCTCTCTGGCCAGGTGACTCTGGAGAAATGTTCCATGTGCTCCAAGCCCATCATGGACCGGATCCTGCGGGCGATGGGTAAAGCTTACCACCCTCAGTGCTTCATCTGTGTGGTCTGCCACCGCTGCCTGGATGGGATCCCTTTCACCGTGGACGCCACCAGCCAGATCCACTGCATAGAAGATTTCCATCGGTGAGATTGGGGGGGGGGAACGTGGATTCCTGTTTGACCTTCTTTCGGAGTTCCAAAAGAAAATAATAATAGTAATAATAATGGTAATAATAATAGTAATAGTAAATAATAATTAAGTTTGAAGGGACTTTGGGGGTCATCTAGTCCAACCCCCTGCTCAGGCAGGAAACCCTATACCATTTCAGAACAATAATAATAATAATATAAAACCGTTGGAAGGGACCTTGGAGGTTATCTAGTCCGACCCCCTGCTCAGGCAGGAAACCCTATACCAGTGGTTCTCAACCTGTGGGTCGGGACCCCATTTGGGGTCGAACGACCATTTCACGGGGGTTGCCAAACAACGCAGTCCGCCATTTTTTTTCCCCTTTTCCTTAGCTGTGCTACTCCCTTTTATTCTCTTGGCTTTGGAAAGCCAATAGAAGAGACTCTCTTGAATAGAGTCTAATTCTATTGGCTTTCAGAAGCCAATAGGAATTGTCCAGGCTGTCTCTGCCCTGCTGAGCCTGCCAAAAGTCCCATTCTGCAAACGGTGCTGCACCAGTTGAGTAGTCCTTGACTTACAACCGGTTGAGTAGTCCTCGACTTACAACCGGTTGGGTGTCGCGGCATTAAAAAGGTTGAGAACCACTGCCCTATACCATTTCTGACTACTACTACTAATCATCATCATCATCATCATCATCGTAACAATAACAACAACAATAAAGTTGGAAGGGACCTTGGAGGTCATCTAGTCCAACCCCCTGCTCAGGCAGGAAACCCGGCCTATACCATTTCAGATCCATACTACAAGTCCCATCTTCCGTACTACGGGTAGTCCTCAATGATCACACTTGAGCCCAAAATTTCTGTTGCCAGGTGAAAAATTTGCCGAGTTTCGTCCCAATTGCAGACCTTTTTTTTTCCCACCACCGTTCTTAAGTGAATCACTGTAGTGAGTAATGCCGTCGTTAAACAAATCCGGCTTCTTTCGTGTACTTTGCTGGTCAGAAAATCACCAAAGGGGGATCCCGTGACCCTTAGAGGCTGCGACCGTCGTAAATAGGAGTCGGTGGCCCAGCCTCTGAATTTTGATCACGTGACCACCGGGGGGGGGGAAACGCTGCGACGGTCGTTAAGTGTGAAAAACGGTCATCAGTCCCTTTTTACAGGGCCGCGGTAACTTTGAATGGTCAATAAGTGGACCGTCGTGAGTCGAGGACTGCCTGTACGGCTGTATGGAGGCTGTACTACAAGTCCCATCCTCCCCGGCCAGCAAGGCAGGAGAGGCGGGGATCCCGAAGCCCCCCAAATCTCAGAGAGGGCAAGACCAACATCATGTCTCTTCCTGATTCCCACCCACCCCCCTTAGAAAATTTAGCCCCTGATGTTCTGTGTGCGGAGATGCCATTATGGCCGTACTACAAGTCCCATCCTCCCCAGCCAGCAAAGGCGGGAGAGGCGGGGAGCCCGAGGCCCCCAAAATCTGGGGAAAAGGGGCAGGGCCAACATCATCCTGATTCCTGCCCCCCCCCTGGGAAATTTACTCCCCCAACGTTTTTTGCGTGTGCTGTACTACAAGTCCCATCCCCCCCAGCCAGCAAAGGCGGGACAGGTGGGGAGCCCGGGGCCCCAAAATCTGGGGGAAAAGGGCAGGGCCAACTTTTCATGTCTCTTCCTGATTCCCGCCCCCCCCTTAGGAAATTTGCCCCCCGCTGTTCCGTGTGCGCGGAGGCCATCATGCCCGAACCGGGCCAGGAGGAGACAGTGCGAATCGTGGCCCTGGACCGCAGCTTCCACATCGGATGCTACAAGTGCGAGGTGAGCAACGGCGGAGGGGGATGGGAGAGGGGGCTGCCCTCGGTTCCAGGGAGGGGCGCCCGCCAGCAGGGGCAGAGGGGAGAGCATGGGGGGAGCCAGACGGGTGGGGGTTGCAGCGCTGGAGGCGGTGGAGAAAAGATTGGTAGAGGGTCTGCTGCTGAAGCAGAGGGTTGGACTAGATGACCTCTGAGGTTGTTTGAAGCCTAGGATTCTATGATCTGTCTGTCTATCTATCTATCTATCTATCTATCTATCTATCTATCTATCTATCTATCTATCTATCTATCTATCTATCTATCATCATGCATATCATCTATTATCCCTATCATGTATCTATTATCTATGTACCCATCAATCTCGCTTTCTCGCTGTCCATCTCTCTCTGTATCTATCTATCTATCATCTATCTTATCTCTCTTTATCATGTATCTACCCCAGTGGTTCTCAACCTTTCTAATGCCGTGTTGTGGTGACCCCCAACCACTTATACATCACCAGGTGCCAGGGGCGTGGCCAAAGAAAAGGGGGGAAAAATGGCGGACAGCCTTGTTTGGCGACCCCCGTGAAATGGTCGTTCGACCCCAAATGGGGTCCCGACCCACAGGTTGAGAACCACTGATCTACCCTATCTGTCTGTCTATCTATATCATCTATTATCCCTATCATGTATCTATTATCTATCTTGTCTGTCTGTCTGTCTGTCTGTCTATCTATCTATCTATCTATCTATCTATCTATCTATCTATCTATCTATCTATCTATCTATCTATCTATCATCATGTATATCATCTATTATCCCTATCATGTATATTATCTATGTATCCATCAATCTATATCACACAGCTGTGTATCCATCTATCCATCTATCTGTCCACCTATCTTGCTATCTCTGTCCATCTCTCTCTGTATCTATCTATCTTCCTATCTATCTATCTTATCTCTCTTTATCATGTATCTACCCTATCTATCTATATCATCTATTATCCCTATCATGTATCTATCTGTCTGTCTGTCTGTCTGTCTATCTATCTATCTATCTATATCTATCTATCTATCTATCTATCTATCTATCTATCTATCTATCTATCTTATCTCTCTTTATCATGTATCTACCCTGTCTATCTATATCATCTATTATCCCTATCATGTATCTATCTATCTATCTATCTATCTATCTATCTATCTATCTATCTATCTATCTATCTATCTATCTATCTATCTATCTTATCTCTCTTTATCATGTATCTACCCTGTCTATCTATATCATCTATTATCCCTATCATGTATCTATCTATCTATCTATCTATCTATCTATCTATCTATCTATCTATCTATCTATCTATCATCCCTATCATGTATCTATTATCTATCTTATCTTATATCTGTCTGTCTATTATCCCTATCATGTATCTATTATCTATCAATCATCTATCTATATCTATTATCTCTCTTTATTATGTATCTTGTCTGTCTGTCTGTCTGTCTGTCTATCTATCTATCTATCTATCTATCTATCTATCTATCTATCTATCTATCTATCTATCTATCTATCTATCTCTTTAGATGTCTAAGAAAAGATTGGACAGCCCTTTGTCTGAAATGGCACAAAAAGACCTGCCGGACAAGGGGCTGGACTAGAAGACCTCGGTGGTCCCATCCAGCCCAAGAATTCTGTGACTTTGGGAGGGCGGGACCCCTGCTGGCACCCTGGGGGGGGGAAGCACCCCTAATGGTTGCATCCGGTTTTTCTTTCTCTCTCTTCCTCCCCCCCTCCCCCCGCAGGAGTGTGATATCCTCCTCTCCTCCGAAGGGGAGGGGCGCGGCTGCTACCCGCTGGACGGCCATATTCTCTGCAAGAACTGCAGCGCCCGGCGGATTCAAGACCTCTCCTCCGATATCACCACCGACTGCTGATGGGGGCGGGGGTCCCCAGCCTCTTCCCCCCGGGTGGGTGGGGGGCTTCGCGGGCTGCTCAGCTTTGCGCCCCCCTTTCTGGGGTGCAAAGAGCTCGCTGCTCTTTTTTGCAGCGTTGGTCAATTCTGGGCGCCTTGAAGATGGGCGGACTTCAACTCCCAGAATTCCCCAGCCAGCCAAGCTGGCTGGGGAATTCTGGGAGTTGAAGTCCGCCCATCTTCAAGGCGCCCAGAATTGACCGGCCCTGATCTGCGTGGCCTTTCTCTGTCATTTTAGCACAGTGGTTCTCAACCTTTTTAATGCCGCGACCCCCAACCGGTCGTAAGTCGAGGACTACTCAACCGGTCGTAAGTCAAGGACTACTCAAGTGGTGCAGCACCGTTTGCAGAATGGGACTTTTGGTGGGCTCAGCAGGGCAGAGACAGCCTGGACAATTCCTATTGGCTTTGGAAAGCCAATAGAATTACTCTATTC
This sequence comes from Crotalus helleri, assembly GCA_024509115.1. Lineage (NCBI taxonomy): Eukaryota > Metazoa > Chordata > Lepidosauria > Squamata > Viperidae > Crotalus > Crotalus helleri. The sequence goes on from JAKSXO010000081.1 coordinate 598,121, forward strand.
AAGAGAGTCTCTTTTATTGGCTTTCAAAAGCCAATAGAATAAGAGGGAGTAGCCCAGCTAAGGAAAAGGGGAAAAAAATGGCGGACTGCGTTGTTTGGCGACCCCCGTGAAATGGTCGTTTGACCCCAAATGGGGTCCCGACCCACAGGTGGAGAACCACTGTTTTAGCAGCTTCTCAAATTGGGAAGGGGGTTTAGAAAGGTATCTTAGCCCCTCGGCTCGGCAAGGACCCCCCCCCCAACCGAGATTTCTGTCCATCCTCCACTTTGTGATGGAGTACGACGCCCATCATCCTGACCGGGCCGAGTTGGAACCTCCTCTTTGTCCCAAATGTACTTGAATGGACTCCCGCACCCATAAGGCTTGAAAACTGCCCTACCCATAAGCTGGTCTTATCTGAATAAATTGGGGCTGGGGGCTATTTCCTCTCTATTCCCCCCCCCACACTCCTCCTACGAGCACAAATCTTCCCCTGTTGAACTTTTGCCTGTCTCCCCCTTTTACGAAGCAAAAGATTTTTTTTTAATGTTCTCTTTTTTTAAAAAAAAATAGACTTTGACTTTCTTCTTCTCCAGCCTGCCTTGTTTTTATTATTATTTTTAATCAATGATGATGTTGGGCCGCGGGTGTCTTTTGAACATGGAATTAAAGAGGTGCCCCTTTGCATTCTCTGTTTGCTGTCTCATTTATATTATATTATATATATTTTATTATATTATATTTGGGGGGATTGAGTTTGGCTGAGTTTCTCTATGGCACGTTTAAGACTCTGGGACTTTGACTCCCAGAATTCCCCAGCCATCATGGCTGGCTGGGGAATTCTGGGAGTCGAAGTCCAGGCACGATGCCTGAGGAATTCTGGGAATCAAAGTCCAGGCGTGACAGCTGAGGAATTCTGGGAATCAAAGTCCAGGTGTGATGCCTGAGGAATTCTGGGAGTCAGTCCAGGCATGACGGCTGAGGAATTCTGGGAATTGAAGTCCAGGCGTGACAGCTGAGGAATTCTGGGAATCAAAAGTCCAGGTGTGATGCCTGAGGAATTCTGGGAGTCGAAGTCCAGGCATGACGGCTGAGGAATTCTGGGAGTTGAAATCCAGGCGTGACAGCTGAGGAATTCTGGGAATTGAAGTCCAGGCATGACGACTGAGGAATTCTGGGAGTTGAAATCCAGACACGATGCCTGAGGAATTCTGGGAGTTGAGGTCGAAGCGTGACAGCTGAGGAATTCTGGGAATTGAAGTCCAGGCATGACGGCTGAGGAATTCTGGGAGTTGGTCCAGGCACGCTGCCTGGGGAATTTTGGAATTAAAGTCCACAAATGCTGGCTGGGACTTCTGGGACTTGAAATCCAGTCCTGCTGGCTGAGGAATTCTGGGAGTCGAAGTCTGTGAATCCTGGCTGAGGAATCCCGGGAGTTGAAGTCCAGAGATCTTAAAAGTTGCTAAGGCTGAGAAATCCTGGTTTTCTGATCTTGGCAGTGGTGCCCTTCCTCCTCCTCCTCTTCCTCCTCCTCCTCCTCCTCCTCCTCCTCCTCCCCCCCCCAGTGGGCCTGGGGTGCACTCACGAGCCCTGCCCGCCCTGGGCGAGCCTTTGCAGGGCCTCTTGGCTGAACTCCATGCAGTGCCAGTCAAAGGACTGGGTGGTGTCCTCGGCTCCGAGCCGCAGGTACAAATTCTTCGCCCGCTGGTTCCCTTCCATGGTGCTAAATTTCATCCCGGTGCAGCCGGCGGCGAGCGCAATCTGTCAGGCCGGAAAAAAAAACAGGCCATAAGCGTCTAGATTCGTATCCGGCACCCCGCTTCCCACGGTGCATCCGTGCACGAAGGAAATTGGCTCCTCCCACCCTCTTCCCCGGCTGGTAGACTGCCACTGAAGCTGCAGGCTCGGCCATCCTTCTCTGGCCCGACAGGACAGGTCGTCCTCGACTTACGACGAATCCCTCCATGACCAGGTCGTCCTCGCTTACAGCCCCAGCGGAGCCCAACATTTCTGTCGCTAAGCGGGAGGGTGGCGAAGCGAATTTTTATCCCTGTTTTACGACCTTCCCTACCACCGTTGTTAAGTGAATCACTTCAGTCGTTAAGTGAGTCACATGGTTGTGAAGTGAACCCGGCTTCCCCCCCCCGTTGACTCTGCTCGTCCGAAGTTCGCAAAAGGGGATCAGGTGACAGGGCGACCGTCATAAATGCGAGTCGGTGGCCGAGCGTCTGGATTTTGATCATGGGGAGGCTGCAACCGTCGTAAGTGTGGGGAAACGGTTACTTTTTTCAGTGGTGGTGTAACTTTGAACGGTCACTAAATGAAGCGTCGTAAGTCGAGGACTGCCTGTAGCCGCCTTTCCAGAGAAAGAGACGACAATTCCTCATTTGGGGAAGTCCGGAAAAGACACAATGCCAGCATTCGGAACTTACTTCGGCAAGTTTGATCAGCATCTGCTTTCCGATTCCTTTATCTGGGAGAAGAAACCGCAGGGAAGTCAGTGTGTTGCACCCATCGTTCCATGCCAATTAGATATAATAATAATAATAATAATAATAATAATAATAATAATAATAATGATAATAATAATGATAATAATAATGATAATGATGTAGTACCAATAGTAATAGGCTCCTTGGGTGCAATCCCAAAACAACTGGAGCACCACTTGAACACCATTGGCATTGACAAATTCGCTATTAGTCAATTGCAAAAGGCAGCCTTATTAGGAACTGCTTCCATCCTGCGACGATACCTGTAATACCATCAAACATCCACATCTGCCTATCCCAGGTCCTGGGTAAGGACTCGATAGGTAGACAAAATGCCAAATCCAGTCTGAACATCTGGCTGACTGTGCGATGATCCATAATTAATGATAATGATAATGATAATAATAATTCCCCAGCCAGCATGTTTTAAGATGGGGGACTTCAACTCCCAGAATCCCCCAGCCAGCATGTTTTAAGATGGGAGACTTCAACTCCCAGAATCCCCCAGCCAGCATGTTTTAAAATGGGGGACTTCAACTCCCAGAATCCCCCAGCCAGCATGTTTTAAAATGGGGGACTTCAACTCCCAGAATCCCCCAGCCAGCATGTTTTAAGATGGGGGACTTCCACTCCCAGAATCCCCCAGCCAGCATGTTTTAAGATGGGAGACTTCAACTCCCAGAATCTCCCAGCCAGCATGTTTTAAAATGGGGGACTTCAACTCCCAGAATCCCCCAGCCAGCATGTTTTAAGATGGGGGGACTTCCACTCCCAGAATCCCCCAGCCAGCATGTTTTAAAATGGGGAACTTCAACTCCCAGAATCCCCCAGCCAGCCTGTTTTAAAATGGGGGACTTCAACTCCCAGAATTCTTCAGCCAGCATGTTTTAGGTTGGGTGGATTTCAACTCCCAGAATCCCCCAGCCAGTATGTTTTAAGGTGGATGGACTTCCACTCCCAGAATCCCCCAGCCAGCCATGCTTTAAGATGGGCGAGTTCAACCCGATATTTTTACCTACCGCGAAATTCCGGCACCACGTATAGATTTTCCAAATATATCTTCTTTCCGTGGTTGACGCAATATGCCTTATAGTACAAGGCGTAGCCGATTGGGCGCCCTGCGTGGGCAGCAAAAACGATTGACGCATTTATCGTGTGGCACATTTACCTCACATTTCGATAAAAACACAAAAGAGTTCAAATACAAAATGTGAAATATTTTGGGAGTCAAATAATGCAACTGGCTCGCAGCAGAAGCCGACATTCTGCATTCACTTTTGTGTGTGTTTGTGTGTGTGTGTCTGTGTCTGTGTCTGTGTCTGTTTCTGTATAAAAACAGGTACAAGTGGTCCTCGACATACGACAGTTGAGCCCAAAAATTCTGTTGCTAAGCAAGACAGTTGTTCAGTGAGTTTTGTTCCATTTTACGGCCATTCTTGGCATGGTTGTTAAATGAATCACTGCAGTCATTGAGTTCGAAACACGGTTGTTAAGTGAATTTGGCTTCCCCCATTGACTTTGCTTGGTCAGAGGGTCGCAAAAGGGGATCACGTGACCCCAGGACACCGTCATAAATACGAGCCAAGTGTCTGAGCTTTGATCACGTGACCACGGGGATGCTGCCACAGTCGTAAGTGTGAAAAACGGTCATAAGTCACACTTACACTCTTGTAACTTCGAAACGGTCACTAAATGAACTGTCGTAAGTCGAGGATTAACGAAGAGTGCAAAAACTTTGAACACAAGTGACCCGCGGTGTGTAATCTCACTCCATTTTGGTAGCTGTTCTTGGGTCACACAATATTTCATTTTACCTCACAATAAATGCATGTAATGAAGATGGGACTTCTGTTTTTTTGCGCTGTAGCGCACGGCCGCGGGATTACGGAGCTCCGCGCCCCACGGCTGATTTCGTCCTGCTGGGGGACCCTAAATGGGGCTGAAGTCGCCCCGGAGAGGCGGCAAATAATGAGGGGTGCCCCAATGATCACGGAATGACGGCAGTCCTTCCGTTCGATCTGGGGGGAAGTCCTCTAACCCACTGGTTCCCAACCTTTTTAATGCCGCGACCCCCAACCGGTCGTAAGTCGAGGACTACTCAACCGGTTGTAAGTCGAGGACTACTCAACTGGTGCAGCACCGTTTGTAGAATGGGACTTTTGGCAGGCTCAGCAGGGCAGAGACAGCCTGGACAATTCCTATTGGCTTTTGAAAGCCAATAGAATTAGACTCTATTCAAGACTCTATTCAAGGGAGGAGCACAGCTAAGGAAAAGGGGAAAAAAAATGGCGGACTGCATTGTTTGGCGACCCCCGTGAAATGGTCGTTCGACCCCAAATGGGGTCCTGACCCACAAGTGGAGAACCGCTGCTCTAACCTGACAATTATATTTTTTTAAGGTTGAAGAATACTATTGGGAGAACGGAAGATCAAAGAAATATACTAATTAATATACTAATTATGGAAGTACAAAAATTAATTATTATTGATTGTTAATTAACTACCATTGTTTTTTTTAAAATTTATGAACCAAGACAACACGCTGTAAAGTAGGCACTAGGGATTGTTATTGTAAAAAATCGATAAAACATTTCTAAAGAAGAAGAAGAAGAAGAAGAAGAAGAAGAAGAAGAAGAAGAAGAAGAAGAAGAAGAAGAAGAAGAAGAAGAAGAAGAAGAAGAGCTTAAATGGATGCATTGATGCGTTTTCAGTCTTCAACGTTTTACAAGTCTTGGGGGGGGGCAGATATTAGTGGGGGTGGGGAAAAAAACAGCCTGGCTTTTACCTTGCTTGGAGGGATCTTCCGGGGGCAATTCAGCCATCAGACACTTGAAGAAGGGATCTGGGCCAAAGCCGTCTGCTTTCAGATCTAGAACAGGGAGGAGGAGGAGGAAGGAGGAAGGAAAGAAGGAAGAACGAAAGAAGGAAGGAAGGAAGGAAGGAAGGAAGGAAGGAAGGAAGGAAGGAAGGAAAAAAGGAAGGAAGAAGGAGGAGGTGATGGAAGAAGAGGGAGAAGGAGAATTAGGGGAAGGACAAGGAAGGAAGGAAGAACGAAAGAAAGAAGGAAGGAAGGAAAAAAGGAAGGAGGAAGTGATGGAAAAAGAGAAGGAGAATTAGGGGAAGGACAAGGAAGGAAGAACAAAAGAAAAGGAAGGAAGGAAGGAAGGAAGGAAGGAAGGAAGGAAGGAAGGAAGGAAAAAAGGAAGAAAGGAGGAGGTGATGGAAGAAGAGAGGGAGAAGGAGAATTAGGGGAAGGACAAGGAAGAAAGGATGAAGAGGAAGAATGGAGGAAAAAAGGTGGAGGAAGAAAATTCGGAGGCAGAGGGAAAGAAATGAGGAGGAAGTGTAAGAAGAAGAGACGGAGGAGAATTTGGAGGAAAAACGGAGGAGGAAGAAGGAAGGAAGGAAGCAGAAGGAAGAATGGAGGAAGAAAAGGGGAGGAACCGAATGAGGAAGAATAGGAGGAAGAGAGGTGTAAGGACAAGAAGAGATGGATAAAGAGGAGGAGAAGGACGAGGAAGAAAGGAGAATGAAGGAAGAAAAGTGGTGGAAGAAGAAATGGAGAAGGAGAATTAGGAGGGGGAGGACAAGGAAGAAAGGAGGGGAAGAGGAGGAGGAGAAAGAAAGGGAAAAAAAGAATTAGGAGGAGGAAGGATAGAGAAGTAAAAAGATGAGGACAATTAGGCGGAAAAGGAGAAGCGATGGAGGAGGGGGAAGAGAAAGAAGGAAGAAAGAAAGGAGGAAAATTCGGAGGAGGAGCGAGAGAAGGAGGAGGAAGAAGAAGAAAGGAGGAGAGATGGAGGAAGAGGAGGAGGAAGAAGAACAGAAACAAACCCTGATTCAGAATTCCGCCTTCGTTGCTCAAAAAAAGCCCTCCTCACCCCAATCAGGGCTGCCCCCAGTGGCCAAGGGACGCCCCCTGGGCGCTCTGCCCGCATTCCAGCCGGGCAGCGTCCGCCCTGCCCTCCACCCACTGCCCAAATTCCAGAAAAGTTGCCCGCCAGCCTCCAGCCTCACCCGCCTGGCATTCCCGGGAAGGGGGGGGAGGGCACCTGGCATTTCAACACCCCCCCCCAAAAAAAGTCTCCAATTCCCTACCTTCGGCGCTGATTGTGACCTCGTGCAATAAGTTGTGATAGTCAGCAATGTCCTGGGGGGACGGGGGGGAGAATAAATAGAGAGGCCGTTATGGGGGGGACGGGGATACCGTACCCCCAAATCCCAACCTTGTCCAGATCCACAAATGCAGCAGAGAGGTGTGTGTGTGTGGGGGGGGGAAGATACAATAAGGCGGTCCTCAAGTTACGACTTGGTTTAGTGGCCATTGGGAAGGCACAAAGGCCCCGGGGGGGGGGAAGTGACTTTGGGCCGGTTTTCATATCTGCAGCATCCCCCCCACACACACACCCCGGTCAGGACTCGGATTTATGACGGTCGCAGTGTCCCGGGGGGGGGCTTCCTTCCTACCCCTTCCTTCTTCCCTTCCTTCCTTCCTACCCTTTCCTTCCTTTCTTCCTTGCTTCTTCCTTCTTTCCTTCCTTCTCCTTTATTCTTCCTTCCTTCTTACTTCCTACTCCTTCCTTCTTACTTCCTACTCCTTCCTTCTTCCCTTCCTTTCCCTTCCTTCCTACCTTCCTATCTATTCCTTCCTTCCTTCCTACTCATTTCTTTCCTTCCTATATTCTTCCTTCCTTCCTTCTTACTTCCTTCCTTCTTCCTTTCCCTTCCTTTTTCCTTCCTAGTCCTTGTTTCTTTCCTTCCGTCCTTTCTTCTTCCTTCTTCCCCTCCTTCCTACCGATCTACTCCTTCCTTCCTATTCCTTCTTCCCTTCCTTTCCTTCCTACCCTTTCCTTCCTTGCTTCTTCCTTCTTTCTTTCCTACTCATTTCTTTCCATCCTACTCCTTTATTCTTCCTTCCTTCTTTCTTACTTCCTACTCATTCCTTCTTCCCTTCCTTTCCTTCCTTCCTTTTTCCTTCCTAGTCCTTCTTTCCTTCCTTCCTTCCTACCTACTTTCCTTCCTTCCTTCCTACCTACCTTCTCTTTCCTTCCTTCCTACTCCTTCCTTCTTTCCTTCCTCCCTCCCTCCCTCCCTCCCTCCCTTTCCTTCATTTTTCCTTCCTAATCCTTCTTCCTTTCCTTCCTTCCTACCCTTTCCTTCCTTCCTACTCCTTCCTTCCTTCCTTCCTCCCTCCCTTCCTTCCTTCCTCCCTCCCTTTCCTTCATTTTTCCTTCCTTGTCCTTCCTTCTTCCTTTCCTTCCTTCCTACCCTTTCTTTCCTTCCTTCCTTCCTACCTACTCTTTCCTTCCTTCCTACTCCTTCCTTCCTTCCTTCCTACCTCCCTCCCTTTCCTTCATTTTTCCTTCCTTGTCCTTCCTTCTTCCTTTCCTTCCTTCCTACCCTTTCCTTCCTTCCTTCCTACCTACTCTTTCCTTCCTTCCTACTCCTTTCTTCCTTCTTTCCTTCCTTCCTCCCTCCCTCCCTTTCTCCCTCCCTCCCTCCCTTTCCTTCATTTTTCCTTCCTTGTCCTTCCTTCTTCCTTTCCTTCCTTCCTACCCTTTCCTTCCTTCCTTCCTACCTACTCTTTCCTTCCTTCCTACTCCTTTCTTCTTCCTTCCTTCCTTCCTTCCTTCCTTCCTCCCTCCCTTCCTTTCCTTCATTTTTCCTTCCTAGTCCTTCCTTCTTCCTTTCCTCCCTCCCTCCCTCCCTCCCTTCTTTCCTTCCTTCCTGATTCGGCCCTTCCTCACCTTGATGAAGCTCATGAGCAGGTCACAGTCGCTGCTGCAGGCCGGCCGGATGAGACACGCCATTGCTCAGGCCGGGGCGTAGCTCCGAAGTGACCCCCCCCCCCGGGGAACAAGAGTGCCACTTTTCTGTCCTCCTGCCCTGCCCTGCCCTGTGGGCGGCTGCAGAGGGCCGGGCAGGGCCGAGTGCCAATCACGCGGAGAAGCGGGGGGGGGGGGACATCGCCCTTTCCCCCCTGCAGGTGCGGCCGGGATGCTTCACGGATTTTTATTAGCTTTTGATCCTGCCTCGAGGACTTTATGACCCACGCGTTATACACGTGTCGGTGAAAACTTCAGAATTAATAGTAAAAGGGATAAAAAGGACTGAGCAGGCAGGGAGTCCTCGCCTTACGACGACCATTCAGCCCCGAACCTCTGTGCCAATTGTGCCCGCAGGGGGAAAAATAAACGACAATAAAGGTTATCTAATCTAATGCAAGCGAGGAATTTGTTAAGCGGGGGTGTTTTGGTCCCGCTTTGTGACTTTTCTCACCACCGCGCTTGTAGAGAACCCCTGCGGTTGTTAAGAGAGTAACGCGGTCGTTAAGCGAATCCGGCTTCCCCCCCCCGTGGATTTCGCTGGTCGAAGCTTGTCGCGAAAAGGGGAAAATCACGTGACTGTCATAAACGCTGCGACCGTCATAAGTCCGTTGCCGAGCGTCTGAATTTTGATCCCGTGACCCGCGGAGGGAGGCTGCGACGGTCGTTAACGGCAAAAAAAATGGTCCCGGGTCGCTTTTTTCCAGCGCCGTTGTAACTTTGAACGGTCACTAAATGGACCGTTGTAAAGCGAGGACTGCTTGGAGTAGCCACCTAGTTGTCTGTTAGCCCGGTTTTACACCTGGCCGTGCACAGAGGGCAATGTCTGAAAGATAGCAACTTGGACCCCTGCAGGCCTTGATCTGTGTGTGTGTGTGTGTGTGTGTTGTAAATTCACAAGCTAGTAGCCTCTGAGCATGGATAGAGTGCCTGCATCGGGGTCTTCTCCTAAGCTGGCTTTGCTGAGGCCCCTTTGGAAGCAAATGACAAGGTGGAATGGGTTGGTGAGACACAGTTTCTTTTAGTGCAGTGTTTCTCAACCTTGACCATTTTAAGGCATGTGGACTTCAACTCCCAGAATTCCACAGCCAGCAATGCTGGCTGTGGAATTCTGGGAGTTGAAGTCCACATGCCTTAAAATGGTCAAGGTTGAGAAACACTGTTTTAGTGGGTTAAGATGCTGGCCTGGAAACAGGGAGACTGGGAGTTCTAGTTCTGCCTTAAGCATGAAACTAGCTGGGTGACTTTGGGCCAGTTACTAGGAGATGGAGAGTTCTAGTCCTGTCTTAGGCCTGAAAGCAGATGGGTGATTTGGGGCCAATCCCAGGCGATGGGGAGTTCTAGTCCCGCCTTAGGCATGACAGATGTGTGGCTGATTTGGGCCAATCACCAGGTGGCGGGGAATTCTAGTCCCACCTTAGGCGTGAAAGATGCCTGGGTGACTTGGGCCAATCATCAGGAGCGAGGGAGTTCTAGTCCCGCCTTAGGCATGACAGATGTCTGGGAGACTTGAGCCAATCACCAGGAGGCAGGGAGTTCTAGTCCCGCCTTAGGCATGACAGATGTCTGGCTGACTTGGGCCAATCACCAGGTGACAGGGAATTCTAGTCCCGCCTTAGGCATGACAGATGTCTGGCTGACTTGGGCCAATCCCCAGGAGGCAGGGAGTTCTAGTCCCGCCTTAGGCATGACAGATATCTGGCTGACTTGGGCCAATCCCCAGGAGGCAGGGAGTTCTAGTCCCGCCTTAGGCATGACAGATGTCTGGCTGACTTGGGCCAATCCCCAGGAGGCAGGGAGTTCTAGTCCCGCCTTAGGCATGACAGATGTCTGGGAGACTTGAGCCAATCACCAGGAGACAGTGAGATCTAGTCCCGCCTTAGGCATGAAAGATGCCTGGCTGACTTGGACCAATCACCAGGTGACAGGGAATTCTAGTCCCGCCTTAGGCATGAAAGATGCCTGGGTGACTTGGGCCAATCCCCAGGAGGCAGGGAGTTCTACTCCCGCCTTAGGCATGAAAGATGACTGGCTGACTTGGGCCAATCACCAGGCGGCAGGGAGTTCTAGTCCCGCCTTAGGAATGACAGATGTCTGGCTGACTTGGGCCAATCCCCAGGAGGCAGGGAGTTCTAGTCCCGCCTTAGGCATGACAGATATCTGGCTGACTTGGGCCAATCCCCAGGAGGCAGGGAGTTCTAGTCCCGCCTTAGGCATGACAGATGTCTGGCTGACTTGGGCCAATCCCCAGGAGGCAGGGAGTTCTAGTCCCGCCTTAGGCATGACAGATGTCTGGGAGACTTGAGCCAATCACCAGGAGACAGTGAGATCTAGTCCCGCCTTAGGCATGAAAGATGCCTGGCTGACTTGGACCAATCACCAGGTGACAGGGAATTCTAGTCCCGCCTTAGGCATGAAAGATGCCTGGGTGACTTGGGCCAATCCCCAGGAGGCAGGGAGTTCTACTCCCGCCTTAGGCATGAAAGATGACTGGCTGACTTGGGCCAATCACCAGGCGGCAGGGAGTTCTAGTCCCGCCTTAGGAATGACAGATGTCTGGCTGACTTGGGCCAATCACAGGAGCCAGGGAGTTCTAGTCCCGCTTTAGGCATGACAGATGTCTGGCTGACTTGGGCCAATCCCCAGGAGGCAGGGAGTTCTAGTCCCGCCTTAGGCATGATAGATGTCTGGCTGACTTGGGCCAATCGCACTCTCTCAGGCCAACCCACCTCACAGGATTGTTGTCACTGTGGGGGACAAAAGACAAAGGATATTCCGAAAGTTTGCCAGCTGGGGAATTCTGGGAGTTGAAGTCCATACGTCTTCAACCCCACCACGGCTGAGAAACGCCGGGCTTAAATTCACCCAGGGCTCCGGGTGTGAACTCTGCCACACAAACGTTTCAGAAATGGAAATCTGATCTACAGGTTGCACCCAGCGACCTGGCGCACCTGTCGGAATGTGCCGGAGTTTATCCCTCGTTTCCCCTTGGCCGAGTTCTCCCAGCCCACTCATTAACCTGGGTTTACAACCCCTAATGGCCACTCATCAATGCCCCTCGCGATTATTAAATGCAATTTATGCTTCCGGCAAACTTTATTGCCATATAGATTGGAGGCCGGATTTGGGCCAATTGAACACCTTCCAGAGATCTGGGATCCCTGATTTCCCAACGGATCGGATTAAAGAGGATCCACCTTCGGACTCCAGGCCAGGGGATCAAGGTCTCCTGGAAAAAAGGAGATGCTTGACCCACAAAAAAAAAAAAAAAAAAAAAGAGCAATTTTGCAATGAGCCGAAGGAACTTGGCGCTTGCTGCTAGGGGGAGCGTTGGACCCCCAAAAGGTATCCTATCCTATTCTATTCTCTTATGTATTTTATTATTCTACTCTATTATGTATTTTACTCTATTCTGTTATGTATTTTATTATTCTATTCCTAATTCTATTCTATTCCCTATTATATATGCTATGCTATAGAATTCCCTATTATATATTCTATAAGAATAGAATAAAGAAACAGAATAAGAACTAGAATAGAATATGAAAAGACAATAGAATAGAATAGAATAGAAATAAGGAATAGAATAGAATAGAATAGAATAGAAATAAGGAATAGAATAGAACAGAATAGAATAGAAATAAGGAATAGAATAGAATAGAATAGAATAGAATAGAATAGAATAGAATAGAATAGAATAGAATAGAGCTGGAAGGGACCTTGGAGGTCTTCTAGTCCAACCCCCTGCTCAAGCAGGAGAACCTATACCATCTCAGACAAGTGACTATCCAATCTCTTCTTAAAAACCTCCAGTGATAGAGCGCCCACGATTTCTGGTGGCAAGCAGTTCCACTGGTTAATTGTCCTCTCTTTTCAGGAAGTTTCTCCTTAATTCCAGGTTGCTTCTCTCTCTGGTCAGTTTCCAACCGTTGTTTCTCGTCCTGTCCTCTGATGCTCTGGAGAATAACGTGACCCCCCTCTTCCTTGTGGCAGCCCCTCAGATATTGGAACGCTGCTATCCTGTCACCCCTATTTCTTCTTTTCTTTAGATTAGCCAGACCCAAGTCCCACAGCCGTTCTTCGTGTGTTTTGGTCTCCAGGCCTTGGATCCTCTTAGTTGCTCTTCTCTGCACTTTTCCCAAACTCTCAACCTCTTTTTTTGTGATGTGGTGACCAAAATTGGCTGCAGTATCCCAGGTGTGGCCTTACTAGGGCTTTACAAAGCGGTATTAATACCTCGTGTGATTTTGATTTTCTGCCTCTGTTTATGCAGCCCAGGATTGTGTTGGCTTTTTGGGCTGCTGCTAAGGGTCAAGGGATCGTCCACCAGGACTCTCAAGGTCCCTCTCAAAACCAAATCAAAATTTGGGAAGCAGCAAAGATTGCAGCCTCCCAGGATCACGTGATCAACATTTGTGATCTTCCCAGCCAGCAAAGTCGATTGGGGGAGGGTTTAGATTTGCTTAACGACTGCATGATTCATTTAACAACCCTGGGGACAAAATCTGGTGAGATTAACGCATCAACCGCCTTGCATAAGAATGGATCCCAATTGTGGTTGTTAAGGAATACCTCAGTCTAGAGCAGCGGTTCTCAACCTGTGGGTCGGGACCCCATTTGGGGTCGAACGACCATTTCACGGGGGTCGCCAAACAAGGCTGTCCGCCATTTTTCCCCCCTTTTCTTTGGCCACGCCCCTGGCACCCGATGATGTATAAGTGGTTGGGGGTCACCACAACATGGGGGACTGTATTATGGGGTCGCGGCATTAGAAAGGTTGAGAACCACTGGTCTAGACTAACAAAGAGAAGGACCAGGGGGACGTGATAGCAGTCTTCCATTATTTGGGAGGCTGCCACCCCAAAGAGGGGGGTCCCCCTATTCCCTAAAGCCACCAGAAGGCAGGACAAGAAGCGACGGATGTAAACTGACCAAGGAGAGAAGCAACCTGGAACTAAGAAGGAATTTTGGGACTGTTAGAACAATTAACCCGTGGGACAGCTTGCTACCAGAAGTTGTGGGTGCTCCATCACTGGAGGTTTTTAAGAAGAGACTGGACAACCATTTGCCTGAAATGGTACAGGGTCTCCTGCCTTGAGCAGGGGGCTGGACTAGAAGACCTCCAGGGTCCCTTCCAGCTCTATTCTGATGGATTGATTGGTATGGGATCGCCTGCCTGAGCAGGGGGTTGGACTAGATGACCTCCAAGGTCCCTTCCAGCTGTATTCTGATTGATTGATTGATTGATTGGTATGGGGTCTCCTGCCTGAGCAGGGGATTGGAATAGATGACCTTCAAGGTCCCTTCCAGCTCTATTCTGATTGATTGATTGATTGATTGATAGATACAGGGTCTCCTGCCTGAGCAGGGGGTCGGACTAGATGACCTCCAAGCTCCCTTCCAGCTCTATTCTGATTGATTGATTGATTGATAGATACAGGGTCTCCTGCCTGAGCAGGGGATTGGAATAGATGACCTCCAAGCTCCCTTCCAGCTCTATTCTGATTGATTGATTGGTATGGGGTCTCCTGCCTGAGCAGGGGGTTGGACTAGATGACCTCCAAGGTCCCTTCCAGCTCTATTCTGATTGATTGACTGATTGATACAGGGTCTCCTGCCTGAGCAGGGGGTCGGACTAGATGACCTCCAAGGTCCCTTCCAGCTTATTCTGATTGATTGACTGATTGATACGGGTCTCCTGCCTGAGCAGGGGGTCGGACTAGATGACCTCCAAGGTCCCTTCCAGGCTCTGGAACTCCATTATCCCCATTTTCCTTCCTGCATTCCAGAGGCAAGCTGGGGCAGCTCTGCCCTCCTTCCAAACTTGACTTCCTACCAAACCGGTTCAAGCCAGCCCAGACAGCCTCCCCCTCACCCCCCCTCCCCTTAATCAACTGGATGAAAAAAGAGAGGAAAGGAGCGATGGGGGGGGGGGGAGAAGGAGGTGATGCCTGCGCGCGCGCGCGTCCCCGCGAGACCGCCTCTCCCTGGATCTGTGGGATCTCCCCCTTTGGCCCCTTGAAAGCGGGTGGACTTCAACTCCCAGGATCCTCCACCCTTGGCTTCGCCAGCCGAGGCATGCTGGGAGCCGAAGTCCACACAAACCAAATCTGTGAAAACCCTAGCGCCCAGGGGTAGGCAACCTCGGCTCTTTTAGGACTCGTGGACTTCAACTCCCAGAATTCCTGAGCCAGCGATGCTGGCTCAGGAATTCTGGGAGTTGAAGTCCACGAGTCCTAAAAGAGCCGAGGTTGCCTACCCCTGACGCCTAGTTCATCTCCCACCCACCCACCCCCAAACCCATTCCCCCCTTTTTATCTCCCTCTTTTCGCGGAAGCCCCCGCCTCCTCCAGGTCCCTCTTGCGCGATAGACTGCTCCTGCCCTGGAAGGCTCGCTTTTTGCAAACTACCATCCAAGATGCACACAGTTGCAAAGATCCTTCGATGCACGGGGGGGAGGGGCCGTTCCTCAGTGTCCAGAGAAAGAAGGGGGGGGGGGGTGCGCGGCTTTCCCCTCTTGGGGGGACGATGGGACTTGTAGTCCTGCCCCCAGCGGGCCGCTTCCAAGTCCTCGACTGAGGAACGCGGGGGAGGGGCGCCTTTTTCTGCAGAGGCGTTGCTTGAAGTTTGGCGGGGGGGGGGGAAGAGAAGGCATTGCAGGCGGCAGTGCCACAGGTAAAGCTCCGCCTCTCTTTCTCTCTCCGCTGATGCCCGCTGCAAAGATGGCCCCGGCGGCCTCCCCTCGCGAGAACGCGCCTCCTTTTCCCCCCCCCCCACCCCCAGTCCGCGGGTTCGAGCCGGGGAATCCCCACCGCGTGCTTTCCTGCAGCCGGGGGAGCCTAGATCGCCTTTCCCTGGCTCGGTTCATTTGGCGGGCGGAGCGCGGCGGGGAGCGGATCGAGGCTGGGCGCCGAATCGGTAAATCACGGGAGGAGGACGGGGGGGGGTCGAGAAGGTCCGTATTCTGGGGAGGGGGGGCTGCAAAGCCCAGCCGGGCTTTGCAGCTTCGGCTGCTGCTGACTCAACTCGGGGCTTCCGCTCGGGCTGAAGCCGAAAGCGAGCGAGCGCCGGGGGGCGGGGGTGAGAATGGAACGTTGGAGCCCGCCGCGTTCGGAGTTGGAACGTTGCGCTTGTCCATGGAACGTTGGCTTACTTTCTCTTTTTCTTATTTTTTTTTTTTTGTTTCCCACGCTGCCCCGGCCTCGTTCGTCCCGGGCGTGCAGACACCCCCCCCCGCAAAAAAAAGGTGCAGTCCCACCACCTGGATCCAAAGCGGGGAGGGGGGGCAGAAAATGCAAGGAGGGGGGGATAAATAAGGAAGTGGGGGGGAGAATGCAAGGAGGGGGGGGATAAATAAGGAAGTGGGGGGGAGAATGCAAGGAGGGGGGGTAAATTAGAGGGAGGGGGGTAAATTAGAGGGAGGGCAGACAATCTCAGCCTGGCTGCAAAGTTGCCCCCCCTCCCCAGCCCTCCTGAAGCCACGGACGCCCCTTTGCCCCATGGCTGGGGGCGGTGGGGATGGGGGGGGGAGAAAGATGTGGGGGGGGGGGAGATGTGTGTGAAGAGAAGACGTTAATGCTGCTCGGTTGGATCTTTCCTGCTTCCCCCCCCCCTTTTCCGGCAAGATATTTAATCTTTGCTAATAAGACCCCCTCCTCAATAGTTGCACTTGTTGGAATTGTAGAGTTTGAAAGGTGGGTGGGAGGATAAATAAGAGGGAGAGTTGAAAGAGGGCAGAGAATGCGAGGAGGGGGGGATAAATAAGGGGGAGGGTAGAAAGGGGGGGGAGACAATGCAAGGAGGGGGGGTAAATAAGGGTTAGAGTTGGAGGGGGGGGAGAATGCAAGGGGGGGTCGCGATGGGTCGGACACGACTTCGCAACTAACAACAACAACAAAGAAAGGGGGTGGGAAGGAGGGCAAAAAATCAGCCTGGTTGGAAGAGTTGCCCCCCCCAGCCCTCCCCTTTGCCCCATGGCTGGGGGGCGGTGGGGGGGGGAAGATCGGGGGGGGGGTGAAGAGAAGACGTTAATGCTGCTCGGTTGGATCTTTCCTGCTTCCTCCGCCACTTCTCCGGGAAGATACTGAATCTTTGCTAATAAGACCCCCTCCTCAATAGTTGCACTTGTTGGAATTGTAGAGAGTTTGAAAGGTGGGGGGAGGAGAATGCAAGGAGGAGGGGGGATAAATAAGAGAGAGGGCTGAAAGGGCGAAGGTGCAAGGAGGGGATAAATAAGGAGGAGGGGAGAAGATGCAAGGGGGGGAGATAAATTAAGAGGGAGGGGCCGCTGGAGGAGGGTAGCGAAGGGTCTCTGCCCAGCCCCTTTTTAGAGAGTTTAAAAGTGCTTCCTGGATTTTGCGAGTGGGGAGGGGGAGATCGTGCGATGGATGTTAGTCGTGCGGTTAAACCGGAGCAGACACTTCTGGTTTTAAAACCGAAGTAGAACCGGTGCAAGCCCAGCGCTGGCTTAAATCTTCTCTTTTTCTCTCGCTTCCCCTCCCCCCCCGTCGCCGGAAACATCCTCTGAATGGTACAGTCCGCTCCGTTGTTGGCTGCGGTGGGAAGGAACCAAAAGAAGGGAGCGGAGGGGGGGACACTTGGGCATCCTAAGACGAGGGTGGGCGTGATTTTTTTTTTTTTTTTGTGCGCGTACAAAGCGAGACACATCGTGTTTAAGATGAAAAAAAACACAAACTTCTGAACGAATTAAGCCCGGGGGAGGGCTTTAATCATTTCCCTTCCCCTCTTTACGCAATGGTATAGCCTCGCTGCCCTTCTCCTCCTCGCCTTTCTGCAGAAAGGATGCCAAAGAAAGACGATTAACCTTTTTTTGATTCTTGCGAAATTTGCTAATCAAGCCGGCGCCAGAACGATGGCTTGTTTCCGGGAGGCTTGTTGGGGGGGGGGGGACGGACTCATTTCCATTTCGTAAAAGAAAAGAAAAAAAATGCATTGCCTGTTTTGCAAAATTAGTTGGGGGTTTCAAAGGGGTGCATTTTCTGCAAAGAGAGTAAAATACGATTGGGGAAGAGGTCCCCTGTGCTGGCTGAGCTTTGGTGGTTTTCTTGCAGAGTCTCGTAACCAAACTAAGTAATGCCATCAGTGCAAAATGGGATTCAATGGAATAATAATAATAACAATAATAATAACAACAACAACAGCAGCAGAATAGACGAGAAAGAACTGGAGAAGATAACAAAATACAAAGACCTACAAATAGAAATAGAAAGACTGTGGCAAAAGCAAGCAAGGGTAGTACCAATAGTCATAGGCGCCTTGGGTGCAATCCCAAAACAACTGGAGCACCACTTGAACACCATCGGCATTGACAAATTCGCTATTAGTCAGTTGCAAAAGGCGGCCTTACTAGGAACTGCTTCCATCCTGCGACGATACCTGTAATACCATCAAACATCCACATCTGCCTATCCCAGGTCCTGGGTAAGGACTCGATAGGTAGACAAAATGCTAAATCCAGTCTGAACATCTGGCTGACTGTGCGATGATCCAAAATAATAATAATAATAATAATAAAGTTGGAAGGGACCTTGGAGGTCATCTAGCCCAACCCCCTGCTCAGGCAGGAAACCCTATACCCTTTCAGACAAATGGCTGTCCAGTCTCTTCTTAAAAACTTCCTGTGTTGGAGCATTCACCGCTTTTGGAGGCAGGTGGTTCCACTGGTTAATTGTTCTCACTGTCAGGAAGTTTCTCCTTAGTTCTAGGTTGCTTCTCTCCTTGATTTGTTTCCATCCGTTGTTTCTTGTCCTGCCTTCAGGCGCTGCGGGGCCAGCTTCAAAGAAAATGTCCTATATAGGGGGTATTATTGGATGCAGCAAAATTGGGAATATGCAGAGTCTGAAGCCTCTTAAAGTCTAAAACAGTGTTTGTCACAAGCTTGGCCCCTTTAAGACAAGTGGACTTCAACTCCCAGAATTCCCCAGCCATCACAGCTCTTGGGGCATTCTGGGCGTTGAAGTCCACCTGTCTTAAAGGGGCCAAATCTGGGAAACATTTGCCCTAAACCAGGGGTCTTCAAACTTGGCTCTTTTATAACTTGCGGACTTCAACTCCCAGAATTCTGCAGCCAGGCACATTGGCTGAGGAATTCTGCGAGTTGAAATCCACAAGTCATCAAAGGGCCAAGTTTGAAGACCCCAGCTTGTGGATTTCAACTCCCAGAGTTCCTCAGCCAAATACAAGTGCGTGGCTGAGGAATTCTGGGAGTTGAAGTCCACAATTCATAAAAGAGCCAAGTTGGAAGACTCCCTGCCCTAAAAACCATGCTGAAAAGCAAGAAAGGAAATTAAAGGCAGTGTAAAACAAATAACAATAAAATAAAGCAAAATAGTTAATTTAATACATACCAATAGGACGTGCCAGGTATCCAGGCAGGATGTGTTTTAAAAACCCGATAAAACGCCCATTTTGGATGTCTTTTTCCGTTTTTGTTTTTTTAAACACCGCCTGCAGTCCAAAGATTAATTCGGATGGCTGAATGCCAAATCACCTCAATGCATTTTTTTTCCTATCTTGATTTTTGCCCTAATTTTTATTTGACTTGCTCTCGACTTAAATGTGCTGCCAATTTCCTGGTGCACTCAAACTTTTCATCCGTTTTTCAAGATAGCCAAATTCTCACTTCCTGTCTCAAACCGGGCGGAATCGTCAACGTTTTTCTATAAAATTAACTTTTTGAATCTTTTTTCTTTTTTTAAGGTTTTTTTAAAAAATGCAAGGAACTGCTTCTTAGGCTTTTTCCGGACTTGTTTATCATTTGCAATGCGGGCAAAGTTTTTTGTTGTTTTGGTTTCTCCCCCCCCCCTCCCCGTTGACTTTGCTTTTCAGAAAAATCGCAAAAAGGGGGAATCATGTGACAACCCCCCCCCCGGGACACGGCGATAGGTATGAGCCGAGTGCCCGAATTTGGGTCACGTGAAAATGGTCGTAATGCTGTAACTTCGGTCGCTTAAATCAGGGCTTTTCAACCAGTGGTACGGGGACCACCTGTGGTCCATTGGCACCTGGCAGGTGGTACGCGACCATCCTAGAAAAATGGTAGCAGGGGAGGGGAATGAGCTGAACCGGTGGCAGCACCGCACAAGCCTGTGCGAGAGACGGCTGGAGCTGCAGGGCTGTCAGGGCTCAGCAGAAGCGCCAGGATCAGCGCCAGGATCCAGCTGGAGCTCGGCGCTGATCCTGGTGCTTTTGCTGAGCCCTGAAGAAGCACCAATCAGCTGGAAGGCAGGACTGATCCTGGTGCTTCTGCTGAGCCCTGAAGAAGCACCAATCAGTCAGAAAGCATCATTGATCCTGGTGCTTCTGCTGATGCCTGAAGAAGCACCAATCAGCTGGAAAGCAGCATTGATCCTGGCGCTTCCGCTGAGCCCCGAAGAAGCACCAATCAGCTGGAAAGCAGCATTGATCCTGGTGCTTCGGCTGAGCCCAGAAGAAGCACCAATCAGTCGGAAAGCAGCATTGATCCTGGTGCTTCTGCTGATGCCTGAAGAAGCATCAATCAGCTGGAAGGCAGCACTGATCCTGGTGCTTCGGCTGAGCCCTGAAGAAGCACCAATCAGCTGGAAAGCAGCATTGATCCTGGTGCTTCTGCTGATCCCTGAAGAAGCACCAATCAGCTGCAAAGCAGCATTGATCCTGGTGCTTCCGCTGAGCCCTGAAGAAGCACCAATCAGCTGGAAAGCAGCACTGATCCTGGCGCTTCTGCTGAGCCCTGAAGAAGCACCAATCAGTTGAAAAGCAGCATTGATCCTGGCGCTTCTGCTGAGCCCTGAAGAAGCACCAATCAGCTGGAAAGCAGCACTGATCCTGACGCTTCTGCTGATCCCAGAAGAAGCGCCCATCAGCTGGAATGTTGCAGCCTCTCCAGGTTCTTGTGATTTACATTCAGATGCTTGGCCACCGATTCATATTTATGACGGTCACAGTGTCCCAGGGTCATGTGAAGGGACCAAAACCTGCTGCAACCACCCAGCAGACGGGGGGGGGGAATAAACACCAAACACCCCCCCACCCCACTGCCAATCCTCAACAGAAATGCTCCCAACAATGAAAACCTCGGACAGGAGGAAGAGCGTCGTTGGGTGGGCAGGCAGGTGTCTTGCTCGGCTGTGGCTTGGGGGGCACTTTTTTCAGTGCCATTGTCACTTCAAACGATCACTAAGCGCACTGTTGTAAGTCGAGGACTACCTGTACATCAGTTTTTCCCCTTTTTTGGGGGGGGTCATCAGGTTTTGGACACCTTGCTAGGCGACTGGTGGTCCTCGGATGTTGCCATATCCTAAAAGTGGTACAATGGGTGGAAAGGTTGAAAAGCCCTGGCTTAAATGAAGCTGCATTCTCTTTGCTTCCTGGGTGTATCAGCGTTGATCTCCGGCACGCATTTATTTTAGATTAATAATTCTGGTTGCATCATACAATCCGCCCATCATTTTCCGCACATCTTTCATTATTTTTTTGGGAGGGAGCCAGTTGCGTTGTTTGATTTGTTGTTACTCGTCAGGATGAAAGAGGAATGGAAAAACCTCAAAGGAGGGGGTGAAATTTCCAAGAGAAAGTGGATTTATAGGCGCGGATTTGCACTACAACCTAACTAACCAGGTTTTAGCTTGGCGTCCTCTCTAAACAGACCATCCTGGTTTATGGCAATCCAACAGAGCAGCCTTTCCTAAATGCCGTAAGACGGAATGGAGGTCTTTTCTGAGGGATTTTTAGTATAAAGATAGTCCTCCATTTACAACCCTTCCTTTAGTGGTTGTCCAAAGTTGCAACAGGACGGAGCAAAAGGATTCAACGGCCGTTTTTCACACTTTATGACCGTCGCAGCTCGCGTGCGTGTATCAAAATTCGGACTGCTCGGCAACGGATTCGTATTTATGACGGTCGCGGCATCCTGGGGTCATGTGATTTTCCTTTTGCGACCGTCAGCCAAGCCAAATGGGGAAGCCAGTTTCACTTAACGACCGGGTTACTAAGCGAAGAACGGCAGTGATTCGTTTAATGGCCGTGGCAAGAAGGGTTGTAAGGTGGAACAAAATCCACTTACCGACTGACTCACTTAAGAATGGAAATTTTGGGCTCAGCTGTGGACGTAAGTCGGGGACTATCTCAGATAGTCCTCGACTTACGACAGTCTGTTTAGTTACCATTCATAGTTTACAACGGCATTGGAAAAAGGGACTTGCGGCCGTTTTTCATACGACCATCGCAGTGTCTCCCCCCCCCCTGTGGTCACATGATCAAAATTCAGATGCTTGGCAACTGACTCGCATTTACGACGGCTGCAGCGTCCCGGGGGGGGTCACCTGAACTTCTTTTTGCGACTCGTATTTACGATGGTTGCAGTGTCCCCGGGGTCACGTGATTCCGGACAAATAATAATAATAAAGTTGGAAGGGACCTTGGAGGTCATCTAGTCCAACCCCCTGCTCGGGCAGGAAACCCTATGTACCATTTTGGACCTTTTGTGACCTATTGTTCACTTAATAACAGGGTTACTATCTCAGCAACTGCTGTGATTCCCTTAGCAACCGAGGGAGGAAAGGCTGTAAAACGGGGTAAAAGTCACTTAACAATTGTTTCACTTAGCAATGGAATATGAGGTCGTAAGTTGAAGTAAGATGGAAGTTTTTTTTTAAATATTTGTTAGCAGCTTTGCAACGGGTTTCATACATGATAAAAAAAATACTAAATCAATCGGGCTCCCAAAACTTTAATAATAATAGTAATAATAGTAGTAATAATAATAATAATAATAATAATAATAATAATAATAATAATAAACTTGGAAGGGATCTTGGAGGTCATCTAGTCCAACCCCCTGCTCAGGCAGGAAACCCTATCCTGTTTCGGACAAATGGCTGCTGTCCAGTCTCTTCTTAAAAACTTCCAGTGTTGGAGAAGGGAGGGAGGAAGGAAGGAAGGATAACAGAATAACAGATGGAAGGGAACCCTGGAGGTCATCTAGTCCAACCCCCTGCTCAGGCAGGAAACCCTATACCATTTCAGACAAATGGCTGTCCAGCATTCACCGCTTTTGGAGGCAGGTGGTTCCACTGGTTAACTGTTTTGTGGCAGTTCCCAGAACTCTTTGGGCTCCCTTCCGCCATCTTGCAAAGCAGGGAATCCTGGGGTTCGTAGTCTTGCCACAGCTGACCCCTCCCCCCCACTCTCCCAAGAAGGAAACACACCAGATCGAAATATACTCTAACCTTAACGGGCCGCTTTGGATGGGGTAAAAGAGATGGAAATGGCTTCAATCTTTTCTTTTTCCTGTCCTGCCTCAGTTTCCCCGTTGTAAAGGAAAACCAACATGGACCAAGCTGTGGAGGAAGACCCCGATCCGCCCCTGAGCCCGCCTCTCAGCCAAGAGACCTTTAAGCAGATGTGGTGCAAAGTGGTCCACCCGTTTTGGGTGAGTATGACGTTCATCCTCAGCCACTTTGGTGGACTTCAATTCCCAGAATTCCCGGTTCTGGGGAATTCTGGGAGTTGAAGTCCACCCCAAGTTTGAAAAACACGGATTGATCCCATCCCTTGGTTCTCCGGAGTTGACTCCACAAGCCAGCCCAAACGCTAACTCCACTGGGTTACAAGGTGGCTTGTCTAGCCCCCCCCCCGAATGTGTGTCAACTAAGCCATGATTTGTGGCTTCTTGAGCGCTGAAATGCCAGGAACTGTGGCCAGCTTGTTGGGGAAACCGTAGTCTAAAACCGACAGGTGAAATTCATTTTATAACATCTGGGAGGGGGGCCATCCCCATCAGGCTAATTATAATATATTTATATGTTTTTAGGAATTGAACGCGGACTCCACCCAGCAAACCACCATCCCCTACCTGGTGGAAGGGGGCAGCTCCACGGATCAAACCAACTTTGGCTTGTCGGCTCCGCCAGTCTCGGCCGGCTCTCCGTTGGGTGCTCTGGCTGAAGGCTATCCAGGGGCAGAAGGCTATCCCACCCTGGCCTTAAGTGACTTCTTGGAGAACCCCCAGTTCGTGCCCTTAGCCCCCCAAGATTATGGGGCTGGGGAGAGCTGCCCGATCCCCCCCACGGAAGATTATCCGGGAGAATTCGGCTTCAATCTGGAGTTTGAGCAGTCGGGCACCGCCAAGTCGGTCACTTACACCGTACGAAGTGGGACCAGGTTATAAGTTCAATTGGGGGGCAGGGGTCTTTCCTTTCCCGCCCTCCCCCCCAAAAAAACGGGGGGTCCTCTCGTCTTGATTTATCAAAAAAGTCAAAACGGCGGCCGCCGTCGTATGTCGATCCACTCCCTGCCCCTTATGGACGGGTGAGGTCAACGGAAACTAGATTCCGCCTTTCCTGCCTTACAATCCCTGTTTGCCACCAATCCTGGTTTGCTTAAAAAAAAAAAAAAAAGAGCACAGGGTGGGCTCTCCGGGGTGTGTGGGGGGGGGGCTGTCTTCTGATTTTTGTGGCTTTAAAAAAAAAACAAATTGGGGGGGGTTTGGAAGCGCCTCTCTTCTTCAGTGCGAAATCTGCCCCCCCCCGCCGGGCACCACTGTGGTGCTGCAGGTGGATAGGCAGGGCTGGCATGCAAAGGTAGTCCCCGACTTACGATGGGTCACTTCGAGTTCCAGTAACTGCTGCCTGTCCTCCCCCCGCCCCCTCAGATGCAACTGACAGGCATCCATAATAATAATAATAATAATAATAATAACAACAATAACAACAATAATAATAATAGAGTTGGAAGGGACCTTGAAGGTCATCTAATCCAACCCCCTGCTCAGGCAGGAAACCCTATACCATTTCAGACTGATGATGATGATGATAATAATAAAATAAAAGTTGGAAGGGACCTTGGAGGTCATCTAGTCCAACCCCCTTCTCAGGCAGGAAACCCTACACCATTTCGGACAAATGGCTGCCCAATCTCTTCAAAATCTCCGTGTTTAAAACTTCTGGAGGCGGGTTGTTCCACTGGTAAATTGTTCTAACTGATTAATTGTTCTAATTGATTAATTGCCATGTCCCACAATGATACAACCCCAACGTCAAACAACATTTTTGTTCAAAATGACCCTTCGCTTCCAATTCCCAGCACAAAAAAAAAAAACCCATGCTCCCCAAGGAGAGTAATGGATTTGCTTAATGACCAGGTCGGTTGCTTAGCAACGGCTGCAAAATGGGTTCCTACGGTCCTGATTATCGATGTCCCGACTTAACGACTGTCGGGGTCAAGGACGGTTGTAAGTCAAGGACTGATTTGAGATTGGGAGGATAAGAATCTGGAGCACTGGGGCCCTCACCTTTCAACCTCTTGTGAGCCAGACACCCATTTCACGTAGTCCTCGCTTTATGACCATTTGTTTCGAAGTTACAACGGGGCTGAAAACAGACCGTTAGGACCGTTTTTCACCCTTAGCGACCGTTGCAGCCTCCCCGCAATCACGCGGTCAAAATTCAGACCCTTGGCAAACTGACTCGTACCTATGACGGTCGCAGCATCCAGGGTGTGTGTGTTTGTGTCACACAGTCTCCTTTTGCGACCTGAAAAGCGAAGTCAAGGGGAAAAGCCGGATTCGCTTAACGACCGGGTTACTCACTTGCGTCCGCAGCGACTTGTTTAACAACCGTAGCGAGGAAGGTCGTAAAGCAGGGGCCCCCCTTGACCTCGCCGTTCTCTTGCTTAGTAGCGAAAATGGGTGTGATCGCGGCCGTATGTTTGAGGACTGCCTGCACTAATGTCGAAACCGCAGGGGTACGGCGAGAAAGGCCGTAAAACGGGGCGAAAGCCAACCACTGTTCTGCTTAACGGCCGAAATGTACAGCTGCATCGTAAGTCGAGGATTAGCTGACTTTTCTTATCCGCTGCCCCAAGGAAGCCCCCTCCCCTTTTTCCTTTCTGAGGCTGTGGGGTGGGAGCTGCTTGTCAGAAGACTAAAGACCCCCACCCATAAATCATAGATTTAAAAAAAAATCTGATTTTGCTTTAAGTTAGTCCACACTTTCCAGCTGCTGGGGGCCCACCCCCAGGAGACCCCCCCAATCACGAATATAGGTAGCCCTCAACTCATAATTCATTTAGTGACCGAAGTTACAACAGCATTGAAAAAAGTCACTTACTGATCGTTTTTCACACTTAACGACCGTCGCGGCAAACCCCCAGGATCACGTAGTGATCAAAATTCAGACTCTCGGGAAAACTCACTCGTCTTTACGACGGCCGCAGGGTCCCCGGGGAGGGGGGGAGCTCACGTGATTCCCCTCTTGGCGACCTGACCAGGGGACCGCGTGGCTCGCTGAACAACTGCCCTGATTCGCTTAACGACCGGCCAAAATAAAAGTCGTACGATGGGGCCAAAATTCGCCACAAAGGTCTCCCCGAGCAACGTGGCTTCGTTCTGGCCGTAAGCCGAGGACCACCGGTATCCCCTGAACTGGATTTTAGGCTCTTGTGGACCCCCCCCCCCCCCAAAAAAACGTGTCGGCGACGGGGTGTGTGAAAACGTCCTTGGGTGAATTTTGAAGTGACCGTCGGCAGCACTGAGAAGCTGGGACAAGGTCTTTCCCCCCTGCTTCCCCCCCCCAATTTGTACCCCATAGGATTGCAGCTTTGGGGGGATCGAACCCCCCAATTTTAACTTACCGCATAGCTGCCACCCCAATTTTTGTTGCTGTGTTTTCAGCGTGTTGATCCGCTTCTTCGGGGATCGGTCACTTTCCTGATTCCTGGATGGGGATGATCACCCCCCCCCCTTTTCCGTTTCTGACCTGCCCACCCAATGCCCGGCCTTTGAAGAAGGGGGTGGGCTATGAATAGGAGGGGGGGTCTCAACGGAGACCCCCCCCTCTTCCTCCCTCTGCTCCGCGCTCACAACTGTTGACCATCCTGGACATGTCAGGGCATGTTTCTCTGCTGAGTTTCGGCAAAGGACTGTCTCAGATTCCTTTTGGGGGGGGTGTTGAAGACCCTCACCCCATTTCCGGCATGCGGGGGAGAGACCCCCCCCTTCCCACGCCCAGCAGCCCCCAATTCCCTTCTTTTGCAGTGAAGGCAGAAGAGGCCAACTGCCAGCCGTTCAGTTGGGAGATTTGGATAAGGGGCTTGCTTGAAATTGGGGATGGGGGGTGAAATGGAAATTGTGGTTCCCCCCCCTCGGTCCAACAACAATTGGTTGCAATTCAGGGCAGGCATTTTTTGGGGAGGGGGAGTGAGTTTGTATAGGGCAGGGGTCTTCCAACCTGGCCCTTTGATGATTTGTGGACTTCAACTCCGTGCGTGTGTGTGTGTGTGTGTGTGTGTGTGTGTGTGTGTGTGTGTGTACTGGTATACTATATGCATATATATAGGTTTTCAAGCAAAGATTGGATAGACAGTTGTCCAGAAT
Source organism: Crotalus helleri (assembly GCA_024509115.1). Taxonomy (NCBI): domain Eukaryota; kingdom Metazoa; phylum Chordata; class Lepidosauria; order Squamata; family Viperidae; genus Crotalus; species Crotalus helleri. The sequence goes on from JAKSXO010000081.1 coordinate 624,790, forward strand.
GTCACAGGGTCTTTTGTTGTAGCAGAGGGTTGGACTAGAAGACCTCTAGGGTCCCCTTCCATCCCTCTGGTTTTCTTTCTTTCTTCCTTCCTTCCTTTCTTTCTTTCTTTCTTTCTTTCTTTCTTTCTTTCTTTCTTTCTTTCTTTCTTTCTTTCTTTCTTACTTTTTCTGTTTTTTTCTTTGTTTTTTTTTCATTCTCATTTTCTTGTTCCTCTCTCGCTTTCCCTATTCCGTCCTTCCTTTTTCTTCCTTTTTCTGTTTTTCTTCATTCTCTCTCTCTCACTTTACCCCTCCCTCCCTCCCTTCCTTCTTAATATAGGGCAGGAGTCTTCGAACTTGGCCCTTTTGCGACTTGTGGACTTCCTCAGCCAGGAGTTCTGGGAGTTGAAGTCCACAAGTCATAAAGGGGGTCCTAGTTCCCTCACGCTGGCTGAGGAATTCTGGGAGTTGAAGTCCGCAAGTCACAAAAGGGTCCTAGTTCCCTCACGCTGGCTGAGGAATTCTGGGAGTTGAAGTCCACAAGTCATAAAAAGGTCCTAGTTCCCTCACGCTGGCTGAGGAATTCTGGGAGTTGAAGTCCACAAGTCATAAAAAGGTCCTAGTTCCCTCACGCTGGCTGAGGAATTCTGGGAATTGAAGTCCAGAAGTCATAAAAAGGTCCTAGTTCCCTCACGCTGGCTGAGGAATTCTGGGAGTTGAGGTCCACAAGTCATCAAAGGGCCAAGTTTGAAGACCCCTGCTTGTGGACTTCAACTCCCAGAATTCCTCAGCCAGGCACACTGGATGAGGAATTCTAGGAGTGGAGGTCCACAAGTCCTCAAAGGGCCAAGTTTGAAGACCCCTGATAAAGGGGGTTCAAAGATCCAAGGAAGGCCCCTTGAGAGGGATGCAGGGACGTCTATAAATGTAATATATTAATTAATTTAATTTAATAAATACGGACAGGCCTCGACTTGACAGCCACGATTGAGCCCAAAATCTCGGTTGCTAAGTGGGACATTTGTTAAGGGACGCTTGTCCCACTTTACGACCTGCCTTGCCACAGTTGGTAAGCGAATCACTGCAGGCGTTACGTTAGGCCGTTAAGCGAATCCGGCTTTTCCTCCACTGACTTTTCTTGTCGGAAGGTCACAAAAGGGGATCACGTGACGGTCCCCGGGAGGCCGCGACCGTCATAAATACGAGTCAGATGCTAAGCGTCTGAAGGTTGATCACATGACCCTGGGATGCCGCAACTATCATAAATACGAGTCAGTTTCCAACTGTCTGAAATTTGGATCAGGTAACCAGCAGTTGTATGTGTGACAAACTGGTCGTAAATCATTTTTTTCAATGTCGTTGCAGCGTCGAACGGTCCCTAAACCAGCCGTTGTGAATCCGGGGCTCCGCATTATTGAGTTCCGGGAATTCTTTTTCACTTTTTCTCTCCTTCCCGCTAATCCCGAATTTCTCTGCTCCAGTTCTCTCCGCAGCTCAACAAACTGTTTTGCCAAATGAGCAAAACTTGCAAAGTGCTGATTCGGATGTCCGGGGCGCCTCCGCCGGGCTCCGTGGTCCGGGCCATGGCCGTCTACAAGCGATCCGAACACATGTCTGAGGTGGTCAGGCGCTGCCCCCATCATGAGCGGCACCCGGAGCACAACGACGGTGAGCGAACGGCCTGGGGGGAAAGGGGGAAGGGGTCCTCTGAAACACATAGGGTGGGGGCAGGCAAGCTGTGATGCACGATACTCAAAACCTGGGGAGAGATTGCACTCTGCGCATGCTCGAAGACCTGTCCGTCTGCATGCAGGGGTGCAGAGTGCCCCCAGACCCAATTAACACCCGAGTTCCCTGTTTCACAATCTTGTTCTCTAGTCCAGGGGCCCCCAACCCCCAGTCTGTGGACTGGTACTGGGCCGCGGCATGCCAGCAACTGGTCCGCACAAACAAGCAAAGCCCCATCCATGGGATGCAGGTAGCACACAAAACCACGCACTCTCCAGTCCGGGGAAAAACCTCTCTCCATGGAACCGGTCCCTGGTGCCCAAAAGGTTGGGGCCTCTGTGTCTAGTCCTCAGCTTAACGACCACTGTTCAAAATTAACCACAGTGGCTTGACTGAATGACGGCCGCCATGGACTTAACAATCATGGGGGGGAAAAGTGGTAAAACGGGGCAAAACTCACTGAACGCAGGCCTCACTTAGCCGTAGAGATTTTGGCCTCCATCATGGCGGTTCGTCCAGGACCAGCAGTAGATGAGTTGATTTTTTTTCGAGGGAGGGGTCTCGTTATTTGGGGAAGGGGGGAACCTCCCTCCTCCAACAGGAAACTCCTGTGGCCGAAACCTAACGGAATCTAAACTCTCCCATTTTCTCCCCGCCCCACCCCAATTTCTGATTTTTGCACAGGCATGATCCCCCCGGATCATCTCATCCGGGTCGAAGGAAACCCCCTGGCCCATTATCACACAGATCCGGGCACCAAACGGCACAGCGTCTGGGTTCTTTACCAGAAGCCTCAGGTGATTTGGGGGGGGGACGGTGGGCAAGGGTGAAGAGGTGATTCGGGGTCCATGCCAGCCCTCCCCGTCTTCTCTTTCTTCGTCCAATTGTCTGCTACCTTCGTTTTCAGCTTGCCAGGCAGCTGGGACGGGGGGTCCCCATGGATCAAAAGGAAGCATCAACAGAGCAGACCTTCCCCCCAAACGTTTGCCATCCCCTTCCCCCAAATTAGAACAGGTGTGTATGTTCAGATGCTGCACGTGGCTTAGTATATTTTTCGCCCCTACAGGTGGGGATGGCATGCACCATCGTCCTATACAATTACATGTGTAACAGTTCGTGCATGGGCGGTATGAACCGGCGCCCCATCCTGACCGTCCTGACTTTGGAGACTGAACAGTGAGTGATCCTCATCCTCTTCCTGCCCATCTTGGTTGGGTTTCAGATGGGGAAATCGTGTTTAGAACTCAGAACCTGCCCGTCGAACAATGGACGGGATGAAATTTGGGCAACCAGCTATCCTGTTTGTTTTAAACCAAGATCCAGGGCCCAATTCTGGGCAGTTTGGGCCCCCGAATCGTAGAATCCTAGCTCCGGAGGGGACAGGGGAGGTCATCTAGTCCAACACCCCCCTCCGGTCCGGTGTAGAAATTCCCAGGCTGACATTTCAGGTGTTAAGTGGTGACGGTTGTAAAATAGGTCACGCCGTGACTCCACCCAATTTCATGAGCTTTTTTTTTTTTTTTGCACGGCGGTTGTTAAAGAGAACATTGCGTTGATTAAGCGGACCCCCCTCCAGGAAGTAAATATAAGTTTCCAGAAACAACATTGCAAATTGTACTCGTGTGATTGTGAGATGCTGCAAACAATCATGTACGAAGGCCCCAAATGTTGCAGGTCGTAAGTCCGCTTTGGACCGTCACCAAGCGACCGTGCGTAATGCGAGGATTTGCTGTGCATTAGAAACTCAGTTGTGTATTCCAGTCAGTAGAAATATCTCTGAAAGGATCATGGGTTGTGTAGTATGGGCTAGAATTTGAACCCGCTGCTTATCGGGAGGCTGTTGTGGAAACGACGATATAACATGGATGAAGCGTTTCTCTCCTGGTAGGGGGGAGGTCCTGGGACGTCGATGTTTTGAGGTGCGGGTGTGCGCCTGCCCAGGACGAGACCGACGATCGGAGGAGCTCAGCTTCCAGCAGAAAGGAAAATCCCTGGAAAATACGAAAAAAGGTAAATTTGAAGGATGGAGGAGGGGAAGGGGGAGGACTGGCAGATAATGGGGGCGGAGTCAAAGGAGGGATTAGCCCAGAATCCCTACGTAGACACGAACAGTGCAACCTCCTTTGAATTCTGCAGACCCTTATCTAACTTTTAGCAGGCATCAACCGTTAATTGAGAAGATTCCTGCGCATGGGCTTTCAGCAATAAAGCTGTTTAACTGAGAAGATTCCCCCATACAGGCTTTCAACAATAGAGCAGTTTAGTTAGAACATTCCTGCGCACAGGCTTTCAGCAATAAAGCGGTTTAATAGAGAAGATTCCAGCGCATGGGCTTTCAGCAATAAAGCAGTTTGATCGAGAAGATTCCCACGCATGGGCTTTCAGCAATAAAGTAGTTTAATGGAGAAGATTCCCACGCATAGGCTTTCAGCAATAAAGCGGTTTAATGGAGAAGATTCCCGCGCACGGGCTTTCAGCAATAAAGCAATTTAGTTAGAACATTCCTGCACACAGGCTTTCAGCAATAAAGCAGTTTAATGGAGAAGATTCCCACGCACGGGCTTTCAGCAATAAAGCCGGCTGGGGAATGATCCAAGGAAATAAGTACACTGGCTCATGGGGAAGAATCTCTTTCTGCAGGCCACTGTTAATCTGAGGAACTCCCCGCCACGGGATGTGGCAAAGGTGTTCAGTTTTGATTTATTAAATTTATAGCTCTCTTCCCCCCCTCCCCTTTAATTATCCGTAAGTTGTTTGATCATGAAAAACGAAAGGCGAGATGGAAGAGGGAAGTTGTGAAGAGCAGACCCAGTGTTAAATTCGGAAGCTTGGGGAGGAGGAGGGGACGTCCTTGTGGTCTCCTTTCCTTGCCCGAAAGAGGGTGGGGCTTCAGCTGTGGGGTTTTTCTCTCCCCGCCCCCCCTTCATCCTTGCCTCTCGCTTCTCCAGCTCCTTTGCAAGACCCGCATCCGTGCGCCAGCAGTGGCAGGCCAGTGCAAGTCGCGCCAGAGGAAGAGGCGCCTGAATGTGAATCGGGGGGTACATCTGAACCCAAGGTTTACACGCTCGTTGTGAGTAGTGCCTTGGGCCTGCCTTGGCGGTTTGGGGAGAGGGTCGAAGGGGTGACCCCTGGGCCTTCGAGAGGCGGACGTTCCAGCTTTGAGAGGGGCTGAATGAGTCAGGGGCCACAGGAGCAGCTGGAACCCCACGCCGACATCTGGAAGGGTCCATTTTGTTTGCAGATTCGCAACCCCAGACATTATGCGATACTAAAAGAGCTTTTAGAAGGCTTGGAGTGTAAAGAAGCCTGCCAGAAGAACGGGGAGGGCTGCAAGTCCGGGAAAAGGTGGGTGACGGACACCCCCCCCACCCCAAATAAGTAACATTTGTTGCCTCCTGGGTGAATCCCATGTTTGCGGCTTGGCTGGCTGACCCGAGCTCTTCTTTTTCTCTCCCCCAGCGTCCTGAAGAGCCGGAAACGAGCCAAGTTGACTTCGCCCCCTCCAAAGAAATTCCGGGTGAAGGATGAGAGCCAGGACTCCAATTAGGGAGGGGGGGTGTCACATAATACCCCCCCCTCCCAAATTATTTTTATTTTTTTTTTTGGTCTTGTTTATGCTTCCTTTTTCCTTCTCCGAATCCTTTTGATTTCCAAAGTTGCTCCGTTTCCCAATCCAGCATCTTGCAGAGCCCCCGGGTTTTGGGGGGGGGGGTCCCATCCACCCCCCCCCCAAACCGGCTACTATTTGTTCCCCAATCTTAACTGGGAACCCCCTCCCCACTCCCAGCCTTCCTCCCCCTTCTCCAGCCCTTATGCCCCCCCCAACCTGGCCTTTCTCTAGAGAGGGTATGGGAGAGATTGGGGGGGGTCCCCATATTGCAGGCCCCCCCCCAAAAAAGGGATGGTCAGCTTGCTTCATTTTTCCATCCCCTAAAAATTTGGCTGTTTTTAAATCCCTTTGCGATTTGGGCGTCCAAACACCCCCTCTAGATTTTATGCCCCCCCCAACTGCTGGGGGGGTTCCTAAAGGGCCAGCTTTGGGGAGAGGGGTGTCAAGGCTGGTTCCTCACCCCCCCCCCCCTCAAATTGCCCTCTCTCTCTCTCTCCCTTTCTCCACCAGCCAGGATTGGCTAGTTAGTTTTGCAAGCTTGGCAGGTTTTTGAACGTGGGACTTCCACTCCCAGAATTCCACAGCCGGCCCTTTGAAGAGGGGCAGGCTGGGAGTTGGAAGCCGGGGGAATTCTGGGAGTTGCAGTCCTGATCCTTGCCAAGCTTGCAAAACGAACTAGCGAGGTCTGGCCGTTTTAAACATATATATTACATTATCCTTGAACACAGTATTAGTATTTTTTTTTTTTTTTGTAGATGACTTTTTCTATTTTCTGATGTATTTTTTTTAATTACCCCCCTTCGCTTTGCACTTCCTTTGCACATTCCTTGGAAGTTTAGGGGTTTTTTTTATATTGGATCCTTTCCCTTGTTTTGTCACCCAACATTTTCTAGGGAATAAAGGCATTTTTGCCTGTACTGTTTTTCTTTAAATTTGGAGAGAGGTGGTCATTTGGTCCGTGTGAACGTTGTTACTTCTAAACCAGGGCTGGGGGGGGGGATGGAAAGGAAAAAAATGGAATTATCCAGCAATGTCCGGCTGGACCGGACACATCGGCTCTTTTTGGCAAAATTCCCCAAATTCTGTCTTTTCATCCACACCCCCTGCTCCCCTTCTAGGACCTTTGGGGTGGGGAAAAGGGGGGTGACTGAGCTGGGTGGGTTTCTTGTAGACGTCTCATGACCCGGCTAGGTAAAGTCATCAGTGTTGGAAGAGAGGGGAATTAGCTCTGTTTATATGTGAAAGGTGAGGGAACTGTGACTCTTTGATGACGTGTGGTTTTCAACTCCCAGAATTCCTCAGCCAGCGTGAGGGAACTAGGACCCTTTGATGACTCATGGACTTCAACTCCCAGAATTCCTGAGCCAGCGTGAGGGAACTAGGACCCTTTGATGACGTGTGGACTTCAACTCCCAGAATTCCTCAGCCAGCGTGAGGGAACTAGGACCGTTTGATGACTTGTGGACTTCAACTCCCAGAATTCCTGAGCCAGCGTGAGGGAACTAGGACCCTTTGATGACTGGTGGACTTCAACTCCCAGAATTCCTCAGCCAACATGAGGGAACTAGGACCCTTTGATGACGTGTGGACTTCAACTCCCAGAATTCCTCAGCCAGCGTGAGGGAACTAGTACCCTTTGATGACTCGTGGACTTTAACTCCCAGAATTCCTCAGCCAGCGTGAGGGAACTAGTACTCTTTGATGATGTGTGGACTTCAACTCCCAGAATTCCTCAGCCAGCGTGAGGGAACTATGGCTCTTTCATGACTTGTGGACTTCAGTTCCCAGAATTCCTCAGCCAGGCACTTCCTGGCTGAGGAGTTCTGGGAGTTGAAGTCCACAAATCATGAAAGGGCCATGTTTGAAGACCCCTGATTTAATTAAGCCTTTCTCTTCAGGTTATGGTCTTGAAATATATATTGCTGCTCTTGATCAAAGAGCAATATTTGCCCCAGCCCAACTCTGGCGCCCCTGTAAAGGAAGATAGGTAAGATGGTCCCTAAATAGCCCCCCCCCCCCGGCTTGGCAGAGTATTATTCCAAGCTGAATTATGGGTAAAAAGACTCTTTGGAAACAGGTGATCCTCAATTTACGACTGTAGTTGGCACCGGCACCTCTGCCACTAAACAATGCAGCTGTTAAGGGAATTGCACCTGCTGTTTACGACCCTTTTTGCGCGGTCGTTAAGCGAGTCCAGTTTGCCCCACTGACTTTGCTTGCTGCAACTGGCATAAGGACATGCCTGTTTCCAAACAGCTGACTGCTGATCACGTGACCGCAGGGAAGGTATAACGATTGCAAGCCGGTTTTTTTCCAGTGCCGTCGTAACTTGGAACGGCCATTAAAGGAAACGGTCATAAGGCGAGGACCAGCCGTAAAACGTCTCCCTTTGGCTCGTTCGATCCAGCCAACGCAACCGGTGTTGGAACTTCCATGGACCACCAGATGGCACTGTTGCATCCAGTTTATGATTCCACAGCTGCTTTCTTTGGGATTCAAACTCTCTGGCAGAATTTGAACTCGTGGGCTGAGTCTGAATTGCCTCCCGATGGCCAGGAGGGTTAAAAAATGCCCTGGAGGATTCAGACTGGTCTGCGAGGGGGGAAGAGAACGGGGGAAACGCACAAAGTCCACCCGTCTTAAAGCAGGCTGGCTGGGGAATTCTGGGAAGTGTAGTGCACCCCTCTTAAAGCAGGCTGGCTGGGGGATTCTGGGAAGTGTAGTGCACCCCTCTTAAAGCAGGCTGGCTGGGGGATTCTGGGAGTGGAAGTCCACTCCTCTTAAATCAGGCTGGCTGGGGGATTCTGGGAGTGGAAGTCCGCCCCTCTTAAAGCAGGCCGGCTGGGGGATTCTGGGAAGTGTAGTCCACCCACCTTAAAGCAGGCTGGCTGGGGGATTCTGGAAGTCCACCCACCTTAAAGCAAACTGGCTGGGGAATTCTGGGAGTTGAAGTCTGCCCCTCTTAAAGCAAGCTGGCTGCGGGATTCTGGGAAGTGTAGTCCACCCACCTTAAAGCAGGCTGGCTGGGGGATTCTGGGAGTGGAAGCCCACCCCTCTTAAAGCAAGCTGGCTGGGGGATTCTGGGAGTGGAAGTTCATTTCTCTTAAAAGAAGCCCTGGGAACTGAACACACACACACACACACACAAACAAACAAACCCTGAATCCATGAAGCAGGATTTCCAGGCCACCATCAGCCAGGTGCAGACAAATCCCCCAAAATGCCAGATGTTTGGCTGGGCCTGCCTGCCATGGGACCCCCCCCCCAACTCTTAGCCTTCTCCCTTGCTGGGGGGGGGGCTCTACCTGTTTTATTCCCACCTGGCTCCAGAAGAGGGCAGCCTTGCTTGGGAGGAAGATGGAAGTCCAGGCCTCTTCCCTTGAAAAGCAAAATAAAAGAATTCTCTGGAAAGGGGGTGCAGGATGCCAAACCCCCCCCCCCTCACGCTCCCCCTCTCCTGGGCCTTCCCTGCCAACAAAACGGGGAGGGGGATCGTCTCCCCCCACCCCACCGCAAAAAGACGGGCTGCCAAGCCACGTCTTGCCATTTTAAGTGT
>JAKSXO010000081.1:638662-786162 GCA_024509115.1 Crotalus helleri
CTAACTGTTATACACCCACTCATTGCCAAGCAGTTCAACAATATACTACAGGGAGGAGAAATTGAAAAGTGGCTAACAACTGGGAAAACCTACCTAATAATGAAAAATCCAGCAAAAGGGGCAACACCAGGTAACTACAGGCCAATTACCTGCTTACCAACAACTTTCAAATTACTAACTGGTGTGGTAGCTGATGCAGTACAACAGCATCTAGTTGAAAACAATCTCTTTCCACCTGAGCAGAAAGGAAACCGCCCCAATAGCAGAGGAACAAAAGATCAACTCCTAATAGACAAAATGATCTTGGAAAACTGCAAGAGAAGGAAGACCAACCTGAATGTGGCATGGATTGACTACAAAAAGGCATTTGACTCTCTGCCACATGATTGGATAATAAAGTGCCTAGAAATAACAGGAGTCAGTAGAAACATCAGAAAATTTGTGCAAAGATCGATGGCACAATGGAAGACACAGTTGCAGATCAATGGTGAGAAGCTGGGAGAGGTTAATATCAAGAGAGGAATATTTCAAGGAGATTCATTATCACCATTACTATTTGTTATTGCACTGTTTCCTCTGTCAACAATACTGAATAACTCAGGACATGGCTATCAAACATCAAAAACATCTGCTAGACTATCCCACCTCCTCTACATGGATGATCTGAAGCTGTATGGAAAAACATCATCTGAAATAGAATCGCTGCTCAACACTGTCCGTATATATAGCCAAGATATTGTAATGGAGTTTGGCTTGGACAAATGTGCCACACTTACTATCAAACAAGGAAAAATAGTGAAAACTGAAGGAATCAAGATGCCCCACGAAAATAACATTAAGAGTCTGGATGAGGAAGAGTACTACAAATACTTGGGTATCCTTCAAGCTGACAACATCAATCACACTGAAGTCAAGAAAAAGATTAGAGGTGAATACATCAAGAGAGTGAAGAAGATCTTAAAGTCCAAACTCAATGGAGGAAATACCATAAGGGCAATCAACACCTGGGCAATCCCAGTCATTAGGTACACAGCTGGAATAGTGGACTGGACTCAAGCAGAACTAAAAGCAATGGATAGGCAGACCAGAAAAATAATGACAATGAATCATGCCCTTCATCCACGAAGTGACATTGATAGACTTTATCTACCAAGGCAAATAGGTGGGCGTGGAATGCTACAAGTACATCAGATGGTTGAAGAAGAAAAAATGGCTTTGGAAGAATATCTGAAGAACAATGATGAAGATGCACTGAAATTAGTATATCAGGAAGGTTTACTAACTACTGGAGAGACCAAACTGGCCTACAAGAAAGATCAAATGAAGAACAGAATAGAGGCATGGGAAGACAAAGCACTACATGGCCAATACATGAAAAAAATAGCTGGGAAAGCAGATAATAATAAAACCTGGCAATGGCTAAGAGCAGGAAAACTGAAGAAAGAGACCGAGGGACTAATTCTGGCTGCACAAGACCAAGCCTTAAGGACAAATGCATACAAAGTCAAAATTGAGAAGACAGCAACAGACAGTAAGTGCCGCCTATGCAAAGAAGCTGAAGAAACAGTGGACCACTTGGTAAGCTGTTGCAAGAAGATTGCACAGACTGATTACAAGCAGCGGCATGACAAAGTAGCAACAATGGTGCATTGGAAGATCTGCAAAAAATATCATTTGCCTGTAAGCAAAAACTGGTGGGATCATAAAATAGAGAAAGTCATAGAAAATGATAAAATTAAACTGCTCTGGGACTTCAGAATTCAAACAGACAAGCACCTGCAACATAACACCCCAGACTTAACAATTGTCGATAAGAAAGACAAAAAAGTCTGGATAGTGGATGTGGCAGTGCCTGGAGACAGCAGAATAGAAGAGAAAGAACTGGAGAAGATAACAAAATACAAAGACCTACAAATAGAAATAGAAAGACTGTGGCAAAAGCAAGCAAGGGTAGTACCAATAGTCATAGGCGCCTTGGGTGCAATCCCAAAACAACTGGAGCACCACTTGAACACCATTGGCATTGACAAATTTGCTATTAGTCAATTGCAAAAGGCGGCCTTACTAGGAACTGCTTCCATCCTGCGACGATATCTGTAATACCATCAAACATCCACATCTGCCTATCCCAGGTCCTGGGTAAGGACTCGATAGGTAGACAAAATGCCAAATCCAGTCTGAACATCTGGCTGACTGTGCGATGATCCATAATAATAATAATAATAATAAGAAGAAGAAGAAGAAGAAGAAGAAGAAGAAGAAGAGAAGGGAAGGGAAGGAAGGAAGGAAGGAAGGAAGGAAGGAAGGAAGGAAGGAAGGAAGGAAGGAAGGAAGGAAGGAAGGAAGGAAGGAAGGAAGGAAGGAAAAAAAGAATAATAGAATAACAGATGGAAGGGACCTTAGTCCACCCCCTGGTCAGGCAGGTAACCATAGACCATTTCAGACAAATGGCTGTCCAGTCTCTTCTTTAAAACTTCCAGTGTTGGAGCATTCACCACTTCTGGAGGCAGGTTGTTCCACTGGTTAATTTTTCTCACTGTCAGGAAGTTTCTCCTTAGTTCTAGGTTGCTTCTCTCCTTGATTAGTTTCCACCCGTTGCTTCTTGTCCTGCCTTCAGGTGCTTTGGAGATTAGCTTGACTCCCTCTTCTTTGGGCAGCCCCTGAGATACTGGAACACAGCTATCATGTCCCCCCTCGTCCTTCTCTTCATTAGACTAGACATAACCCAATTACAGCAGTCCTTCCTTATATGTTTTACTCAATCTTTTACTCAAACTTCCTCAAACCCCCAAATGGGTTAATAATAATAATAATAATACTAATAATAATAATAATAACTTGAACACTATCGGCATTGACAAATTCGCTATTAGTCAATTGCAAAAGGCGGCCTTATTAGGAACTGCTTCCATCCTGCGACGATATCTGTAATACCATCAAACATCCACATCTGCCTATCCCAGGTCCTGGGTAAGGACTCGATAGGGAGACAAAATGCCAAATCCAGTCTGAACATCTGGCTGACTGTGCGATGATCCATAATAATAGTAATAAACCTATTTGGGGGTTTGAGGTAGTTTGAGTAAAAGATTTACTATTTTGACTTGATTACTCAGACAAGGTTACCTAGACCTAATCCACATATCAAAGGAGAAGGTCTGTAAAACACAACATGAGTTAATTCAAATGGAAAAAAAAATTAAATCTCCTAGATGACAGAGAGTCCTCTGTTGACCACAAAGTTATTGAAGCTTAATTAACCCTCAATGTTTCAGTCACGGCTTAGTCCTAATTCTCTGCAACTTAATGTAATAATAATAATAATAGTAATAATGATGATGATGAAATTGGAAGGGACCTCGGAGGTCATCTACTCCAACCCCCTGCTCAGGCAGGAAACCCTATCCCATTTCAGACAAATGGCTGTCCAGTCTCTTCTTAAAAACCTCCAGTGTTGGAGCATTCACAACTTCTGGAGGCAGGTGGTTCCACTGGTTAATTGTTCTAATTTACCTTCATCATCCCGATATTTTTACATTGCGACTTTGAACCGTCCCTAAGCCAACTTTGTAAGTGCGAGGACTACTTGTCCCCACACACACACCCCCACGCCCCTCAAGGGTCACTCCAGAATCAGGCACATACACACCTCCCTATCCAGGAGGAAAAACTGCCATAAAAACACTCTCGCTATACCCCATTTTCTTTGCAGCTGCCCCCAAGGCAGATCTCCATCCCTCATCGCTGTCTGGATTTTTAATTTATTCTTGGCTGCGGCAGGAACCCCCAAATTATTCTTCTAGCAACAGGGAGGGGGAGGAAGAGGAGGGGAGGAGGAAGGGCGAGACCTCCCCCCATCATCTTCCATCTCTCTCCAATTGGGGAGGTGCCTCCCCCCCCCCACTGACAGAGGATCCAAGGCCCATCCAGTTTGGATGCTTTGCTGGCTACAACCCTCTGCTGAGTGGAGGGGGGAACGTTCTCAGCAGCCAAAGAGGGGGTTGAATTGGGGAGGGGGGCACCCAGGCTGGGTCTCGGGCAGGTGGCTCTGCAAAGATGGGGCCACCCAAGGTCATGCAGCAGTGCCTCCGCCTCGCTGCTGCTCCTCCTGCAGGCTGGCGTTTGGCCACACCGCAGCTGAGCAGAGCTTGGACAAGACCCAGCTGGCTGGCAACAGAGGTGGTGTGTGTGTATGTGTGTGTGTGTGTGTGTGTGTGTGTGTGTTGCTTGGAGCCTGTATCCCGTTTGCAAACGCCCACATGTGGCACCACCCGGGCAGTGAAACCGTGCAGCATTGCAGCGTGGTTGTTTAAGGCTCCAGTCCTGGGGGACCCCTTTGCCTTACAATGGGCACCCCAATTTCTACACTAAGGGGGGGGGCAGCCCTTCTCTGCCAAGGCTTAGCAGCCCCCAACTTGTTCGGTGGCGTAATGGCTTCCCCACCTTCCCCTCCTCAAACTGCAGTCAATCTTTTTTTTTTTTGCAACTTTGGAAAAAGGGAAAGCAAGGCGCCAGTACGGCAGTCCCCGATTTACAACCGTTTCATTTAGCGACGGGTCAAAGGGACAACGGCACTGGGGGAAAAAAAAGAAAAGGCGACTTAGGATTGGTTTTTCACCCTTACAACCGTTGCGGTCGCGGGATCGAAATTCAGACGCTCGGCCACTGACTCGCACTTACGACGGTCGCGGTGTCTGGGGATCACGCGTCCCCCTTTTGCGACCGTCGGACGAGCGAAGTCGATGGAGAAGTTGGACTCACTCAAGAACCGTGTGGCTAACTTTTTGCAACGGTAGACTTTGCCTTGACTTTGCCGGTCAGACGATCGCTAAAGGGGACAATCGCCTGACACACACACACACACACACACACACACACACACACACACACAGAGGGACGCTGCGACCGTCAGAAATACGAGTCAGTTGCCAAGTGTCCGAATTTCGATCACGGTGACCACGGGGATGCTGTTGTAAGTCTGGGAAACAAGCCTCTCTTTCTTCTTTCAGGTCACTAAACGGACTGTCGTAAGTCAGGACAACCTGCAAAGTGAATCTTCCCCAGGGCGAGCAAGCGCTGAGCCGCGCAGCCCCAGAGCCCCATGGCTGACCCACTTCTTCCTCGAATCCGATTACAAATCCTGGATAAATCTGGCGCTCGCAGGCGGCTTAAATCTGGCAGAAAGGCTAAGAAGAAAACAGCCTTTTTTTTTTTAGAATTTAGCAAAAAGGGTCTCCAAATCTCGCGGCGCTGCGTTTTTTTGCACCCAGAGATCTCTAGGGAATTCTAGCGCCCGTGCATCTCTTTTTCGGGAGCTGCCCAAGATATGGATGGATATCTAAATCTATATCTATATCTACCTATCTATCTCTATTTCTCTATGTCTATCTCTATTTATCTGTTTATCTATCTATCTATCTATCTATCTATCTATCTATCTATCTATCTATCTATCTATCATCTATCTGTTTATCTATCTATCTATCTATCTGTCTATCTCTGTTTATCTATCTATCTGTCTGTCTGTCTATTTATCTATCTCTATTTATCTATTTATCTATATCTATTTATCTATCTATGTATCTGTTTCTCTTTCTCTCTATTTCTGTTTATCTATCTATCTATCTATCTATCTATATCTATCTATATCTCTATTATCTATCTATCTATCTATCTATCTCTCTATTTATCTGTTTATCTATCTATCTGTTTATCTATCTCTATTTATCTGTTTATCTATCTATCTATTTATCTGTTTATCTATCTATCTATCTATGTCTATCTATGTCTATCTCTATTTATCTATCTGTCTGTCTGTCTATTTATCTATCTATCTCTATTTATCTATATCTATTTATCTATCTATGTCTATCTGTTTATCTCTTTCTCTCTCTATTTGTTTATCTATCTATCTATCTATCTATCTATATCTATATCTCCCTGTATCTATCTATTTATCTATCTATCTAACTCCCTATTTCTATCTATCTATCTATCTATCTATCTATCTATCTATCTATCTATCTATCTATCTATCTATCTATCTATCTATCTATCTATCTATCTATCTATTTATCTATCCATCTAACTTTCTCTCTCTCTCTCTCTCTCTCTCTCTCTCTCTTAGGGGGGGGTTGCTGTACTCCCCAGCAAAGCCACAGTTTTCTCCCCTCCTCCCCCCCCCCCGACCCTTCCACCATCCCTGGATCTTTCCCTTCTTTGCAATGAATGGAGGGCTCCTTCGTCACCACGGCAACCCTCTTCCTGCAGAGAAGCGCGCTCCCCGTCGCCATGGCAACTGTCCCACTTTTGGGATGCGCCAGCTCCTGCCCGCAGATCTGGCGGCGGGGGGGGGGGTGTTTGCGATTTCGGCAGTGAGCTGAGGCTGCAGAAAATGGCCTGTGGGGGGGGGCATCCCCCCCTCCTCTCCCCCCCCCACCAGGATTTGCCACCTCTCAAAGCTTGCAAAGTCCTTGGGGGGGGGCAGGGAGGAACACAGCATCAGTGCCCCCCCCGCCTTAAGACGGGTTTGGCACCCCTCTTGAGAAGAAGAAGAAAAAAAAGGGTATTTATTTGCCAATTTGGCAGCCACGCTGCAGTTCAGCTCCTCGCTAGAGCAGGGAGAGCGGCTAAAAATAAAACTCGCACTTCCTCCCCCCCCCCGCAGAAACATGGGTCCGTTTGGTCGCCCGTGGAGTCCTGAAGCTGAATTTGCAGACGTTTGGGGGGACAAATATCTGTGAGGGGTGGTCCTTGGTGGTCTCTGATCCGGGTTGCTTTCTTGTAGACATCTCGTGAGCCAACTAGGGAACGTGATCAGTGCTGGAAGGGAGGAGGACGACTGTGGGTCGTTGGTGTTCTCTGAGCTGGGTGGTTTTCTTGCAGACATTTCATGACCCAACTAGGTAACATCATGAATACTAGGAGGAGGAGGGATTTGCAGAGAGGAGGAGGAGGAGGAGGAGGAGGAAGAGGACTGTGGAGTCTTTGGTGTTCTCTCAGCTGGGTGGTTTTCTTGCAGACGTCTCATGAACCAACTAGGAAACAGCATCAGTGTTAGGAGGGAGGGAGTTTGTGGAGAGGAGAAGGAGGAGGAGGAGGGGGAGGAGGGGGAGGAGGAGGACGACGATGACGACGACTGTGGGGTCCTTGGTGCTTTCTGAGTTTGAAGGTTTTCTTGCAGACGTCTCATGACCCAGCTAGGGAACAGTATGAGTAGAAAGGGGAGGTTGCAGGGAGGAGGAGGAGGAGGAGGAGGAGGATTATGGATCCTTGGTGCTCTCTGACTTGGTTGTTTTGTTGCAGTTGTTTTGTGACTCAACTAGGTAACATCATCAGCACTAGACGGTGCGAACTCCTCTCCTTTCTAGCACTGATGATGTTACGTAGTCGGGTCACGAAACGTCTGCAGGAAAAGCACCAAGATCAGAGAGCATCAAGGACCCCTTGTTCCTTCTCCTCCTCGCAAACTTCCTTCTAGCACTGATGACGTTGCCTAGTTGGGTCATGAAACGTCTGCAAAAAAACCCCACCAAGCTGAGAGAGCTTAGGGCAGTGATGGCGAACCTTTGAGAGACCGAGTGCCCAAACTGCAACCCAAAACCCACTTGTGCATCGTCGGGTACCGGGTGGGTGTGGCCCATTGGGTGGGCGTGGCTGCGGCGGTAACGGCAGACTGGGTGGGACTAAAAAGTTCAATCAATCAATTCCAACTTTGCGAGATCTTTCTTTACCTGCAAGAAGTTGAAATTGACTGACTGATTGAACCCTTTTTTTTTTGCACATGGCGGCAGAGGCCTAAAGCGAAAAGGTTTTATAAAACCCAGCTGAAGGCCTAGGACTGGGGCGACGGCACGCGTGCCCACCGAGAGGGCTCTGAGTGCCGCCTCTGGCACCCGTGCCATAGATTCGCCACCACTGGCTTAGGGCTACAAATATTCTCCTTTACTGCCACAAATGTCTGTCTGTGGATGAGGGAAGATCTGGCAAAGGACCCCCTTATCCATGCGCTCCCGATTGCTTGCATCCCCGTCGGCTCTTTTGAGCTGTTGCACAGCATGGTTTACAATCAATTATTAAGGAGAGAGAGAACATGATCACCGTGTAATTAATCACACCTGGCTCCTAATTAAATGACATTTTGCTCCTTGCAGGCTGGAATCCTAATGGAGCCTGTTGCAAAATCCAAGGAAGGAAGGGAGACGAAGGGGGGGAAAGTAAAAATATTTTGGAGGCTCCCTTAGGTGCAAAGGGTGCCCTGCAAGGGGAAAAAACTTCAGAGATTTTCGGGGAGGGTCCCTGCCTCCCCAGCAAGGGCCAAGGTTGAAGACCCCTGCAGTAAAAGAAAGGGATTAAAAGAGAGTAAACAAACCACAATGACTCTACCTGCGTTAGTGCCAGGGAATTCTGG
Organism: Crotalus helleri; assembly: GCA_024509115.1. Lineage (NCBI taxonomy): Eukaryota > Metazoa > Chordata > Lepidosauria > Squamata > Viperidae > Crotalus > Crotalus helleri. The sequence goes on from JAKSXO010000081.1 coordinate 647,073, forward strand.
GAGTTGAAATCCACGTATCTTAATCGGCATTCTGGGAGCGGAAGAGATCTAAGATGGCTTCAGCTACAATGTCTACATCAGTGGCTCTCAACCTTTTTCATGCCGCGACCCCCAACCGGTCGTAAGTCGAGGACTACTGAACCGGTCGTAAGTCGAGGACTACTCAAGTGATGCAGCAGCGTTTGCAGAATGGGACTTTTGGCGGGCTCAGCAGGGCAGAGACAGCCTGGACAATTCCTATTGGCTTTGGAAAGCCAATAGAATTAGACTCTATTCAAGAGAGTCTCTTCTATTGGCTTTCAAAAGCCAAGAGAATAAAAGGGAGTAGCACAGCTAAGGAAAAGGGGGGAAAAAATGGCGGACTGCGTTGTTTGGTGACCCCCGTGAAATGGTCGTTCGACCCCAAATGGGGTCCCGACCCACAGGTTGAGAACCACTGGTCTACATGCTTCCATAAAACCAAGATTATTAATACACATCCTGCTTTGCATTTCCTTAAAGCTGAAATTCCACACTTGTGTTCCTCTACGCCCGTTTTGCTATTTAAAAAAAAACAAAACACATTAGGACGTTGATTTGTTTTTTTAAAGTTTTATTTCTCTTCTTTCACAGTAAATCTGATACAGGCAATTAAATAATTCTGCAAATAAAATCCAAGACCAAAAAAGAAAAAAAACAAGAAAGTTAAAAAGCAGAGGAGTTTTTAAAGTTATGAGTGCCGTTCATACATACATATTCTTCAAAGGTGCGTCTTTAAACCAGAAAGGGAGGACATTTTAATATTACCACGACGATAAAACGCAAAGAAAGTTTTAAAAAAACCCCTCCTTTTTGTTTAAAATACGTATTTTTTTCTTTTTTCTTTTGCCAAACGAATAGAGAGAGAACAGATGTTGCAGGAGGGTTTCTAGAGAAAGCAAAAAATCTCCAACCGTTAACTAACATTGGGTAAAAGATCGTCATTAGTTCAGTCAAGAATTTCTTCCCCCATGGTTATGGTGGAAACTGGAATTTGATTTATAGTAGTGCAAGGTGCTGCTATTACAACAGATTTAAACAACTATACACTAATGAACAGAGACAGTTTTTGTCGATCCTAGGACAGGAAAAAAAGAACGGGAAAGCGGAAATGCAGGGTTAGAAATTAAAACCAACAAACTGCATTCACAGATGCCATGGCAGTTTAATTTTGCAAGGAGACCGCACACCAGGGCTGTCGTACAACAGCCGCCATGCCCGTAAGCCGCTGCATTTGTGCAATTGCACTCCTAGCCCAGTTTAGGAGTTTTGAGGCCAAGCCAGCTTCCTAGACGTTTTTCTTCTTGAGGACTAGCCTCATGCAAAATCAGCATAATTTTGCACCTGCACCCAGTATAGTGTTTCTCAACTTTGGCACCTTGACGATGAGTGGATTACAGCTCCCAGAACTTCTCATCAAATTATGTAAATTTTGATCCATCTGATATGACATCTACTGCATTTCCACTGTAGATGGTGGGAATGCGGTAGATGTAATATAACTTTTTTAATAGATGGTGAGAATGTGGTAGATGTCATAACTTTTTTAATAGATGGTGGGGATGTGGTAGATGTAATATAACTATTTAAATAGGTGGTGGAAATGTGGTAGATGTAATATAACTTTTTAAATAGATGGTGGGAATGCGGTAGATGTAATATAACTTTTTTGATAGATGGTGGGAATGTGGTAGATGTAATATAACTTTTTTAAAAAGATGGGAATGCAGTAGATGTCATATAACTTTTTTAATAGATGGTGGGAATGCGGTAGATGTAATATAACTTTTTTGATAGATGGTGGGAATGCGGTAGATGTAATATAACTTTTTACAAAAGATGGTGGGAATGCAGTAGATGTCATATAACTCTTTTAATAAATGGTGGGAATACGGTAGATGTAATATAACTTTTTTGATAGATGGTGGGAATGCGGTAGATGTAATATAACTTTTTACAAAAGATGGTGGGAATGCAGTAGATGTCATATAACTCTTTTAATAAATGGTGGGAATACGGTAGATGCAATATAACCTTTTACATAGATGGTGGGCATGCGGTAGATGTCATATAACTTTTTAAAAAGATGGTGGAAATGTGGTAGATGTTATATAACTTTTTTAATAGAAGGTGGGAATGCAGTAGATGTAATATAACTTTTTAAATAGTGGGAATGTGGTAGATGTCATAGCCTTTTTAAAAGATGGTGGGAATGCGGCAGATGTCATAACTGGGTTGATAGAGGGTGGGAATGCGGTGGATGTCATACAACTTTTTAAATAGATGGCGGGAATGCGGTAGACGTAACATACCTTTGACTTCAGCATAAAATGGAAAAAATAACCCCATGACAGCACAATTCTGAGGAATTCTGGGAGCTGAAGTCCACCCATCCTCAAGGTGCCTTGGTTGAGAAGCACCAGGGCTATGTAAACTGGGCAGGGTCTACCGAAGAAGTGAGCCCTCCTGCAATCAATGGGGCCACCCCCCACCCACACACCAACCCCCAGCTGCCTTCCCTGTCGCGACGGCCACAAGCTTTGGGGGCGCAAGGCATTCCCGGTGGCAGACAAAACTAGCTATCCTGGCTACCGTCTTCCAGCCCCGATCCATGCATATTATAGCAGGGAAATACCTAGAATCCGCGGTACCTTAATTTTTAATATATACTTTTATATATATATATAAAAAAATATCTATATACATTTATTATTATATTAGGAAACTTCTCCAGGGGAGACAGGGAGCGCCGCCAGGACGAGGGACCCAAAAGGGTGAGCCTCACCTTGCCGGACACCATTGGGATGTTAGACTCAATCAAGGGGTCACCAAGTATTGGGTGGGTGGGGGGCTCTATGAGAAGATAAGGTGGGAGCAAACCCTTCGTTGTTGGGTCAACAAGAGAGGTGGGATTGTCTAACAGCAAAGGTTAGTGAGACAGAGGTGAGCAGCAGTGGCCAAAGGGGAGCCCCTAAATCCATCACCCTCCCCCCAATTTCCGTCAGCTTCGGACCTGTTAGTCGTTGTAAGCTCTGTGTTGGGATTGCCAAGAGTCACCGGGAAGGAGCTGGTTTTGGGGGGGTCGAGGAGATGGAGGAGAGGAGGAGGAGGGGGGGGAAAGGGGGTCAGCTTCATTTTTTGTTGACCCGGATTTTGAAAGCCACGCGTCCGGCAAACTTGTCTCGTTCGTCGGTCTTAATGTTGGCGGCATTAATCTTACACTCCACGTTGTGCTCGTGGTTAAAAGTGAGGTTGAGAAACTTGACCGCCACCACGGGCTGGGTGTAGTTGACCTGGAATTGAAAAATAATTTTTTTTAAAAAAAAGCGGGGGGGGGGATCTCACCCCCAACTCCCAAGACCCACAAAAGAGAGAAAAAATTAGGAAAAAAGATTAGGAAGCGTGTAGCCTATTTATCAAAACAGAGGGTGGGGAGGACAGGATAGCAGTCAGAGAAAAAGTTAGACCACACACTTCCCCGTCTTTTTTTCCTATTTGTCAAAACAGAAGAGGGGGGGGACAGGGGAGCAGTATTCCAGTATTTGGGGGGCTGCCAAAGAGGAGTGGGGGGGGTCCACCTATTCTCCAAAGCGCCTGAAGGCAGGAAAAGAAGCAACGGATGGAAACTCCTCAAAGAGAGAAGCAACCTGGAACTAACCTGGAACTAAGGAGAATTTTCCCGATTTGTCTGAAATGGTACCATAGGGATTCCTGCCTGAGCAGGGGGTTGGACTAGATGACCTCCAAGGTCCCTTCCGAGTCTGTTATTCTGTCATTCTTTCTTCCTTCCTTCCCTCCCTTCTCCAGCACTGGAAGTTTTTAATGATGTAGGGTTTCCTGCCTGAGCAGGGGGTTGGACTAGATGACCTCCAAGGTCCCTTCCAACTTTATTATTATTACTATGGATCATCACACAGTCAGCCAGATGTTCAGACTGGATTTGGCATTTTGTCTACCTATCGAGTCCTTACCCAGGACCTGGGATAGGCAGATGTGGATGTTTGATGGTATTACAGGTATCGTCGCAGGATGGAAGCAGTTCCTAATAAGGCTGCCTTTTGCAATTGACTAATAGCGAATTTGTCAATGCCGATAATGGTGTTCAAGTGGTGCTCCAGTTGTTTTGGGATTGCACCCAAGGAGCCTATGACTATTGGTACTACCCTTGCTTGCTTTTGCCACAGTCTTTCTATTTCTATTTGTAGGTCTTTGTATTTTGTGATCTTCTCCAGTTCTTTCTCGTCTATTCTGCTGTCTCCAGGCACTGCCACGTCCACTATCCAGACTTTTTTGTCTTTCTTATCGACAATTGTTAAGTCTGGAGTGTTGTGTGGCAGTGTTTGTCTGTTTGAATTCTGAAGTCCCAGAGCAGTTTAATTTTATCATTTTCTATGACTTTCTCTATTTTATGATCCCACCAGTTTTAGCTTACAGGCAAATGATATTATTATTATTATCATTATTATTATTATTAAAAGCGGCAAAGACTGAACTGGGTCAAAAAAACATATAAATAAATGAAACTTGCGATTTATAAAACTCCTCTGTCCAAAATACCAAGGGTCCAAAACGTGGGAATTTTTTCCTAGCCTGCCCTTGGCCAGGTTGGGTTGAGAAAAAAAAAAAAAAAGAAGAAGAGGACGGGAAAATAAAATGTGTGATATAAAACGCCTCGATGCGCAGCAAACATCCCCTGGACCAAAATCTGGGAATTTCCCATCATGCACCTGGCCGGGTAAGGCGCACAGCATCCATACTCACGTGAATTTTCTTCCCATAATACGGGAAGTACATTAGATCAATGTTGCCCTCGGCGGGAAACATGGCTATCTCTCCCAGCTTCTGCATCTCCTCCTCTTTCTGGGAAGGTGAAAAATAGGGGAGGGGGTGTCAAAAGGATAGCCTGTGTTTGGCCCCCTCCCCAACCAAAATAAACACCGTTGCGCCTTCAATCGTTTCTATTTATTGTGCGTTAATAAACCATCGTGACAAGCCACGATTGGGCTTAGCTGCGCCATCTCTCCCACTCTTCCTGCGTGCGTCTTTTAAACGCTGAAACTAAATTCTTCCACCGTGCCCTCCCCCCCTCAAATGAAGCCCCCTCCCCTCCCTCCTGGACTCTTACAAAGCTCTCGTCTTCGTGGATGGTTTCCTTCTTCTGACGGTGGAAAAACGGAGGAGAAGGAAGGACAGGCGAACATGCAAACCAACAGGCAGGAAGGGACGGGCGAGAACGTCGGACGGACGGATGGATTAGTAAACGAAATGAACAGGTTAGTAAAGAAAGAGGAATGAAATGAGGTTGGGGGGGGGAATCGCTCCCTGCAAAGTTGGCGGGGTGGTGGGTGGAAAGGTTTGCAAAGTTGAGCCGAAGGTCCAGAGATTCTACATTTTTGGGGAGAGGTGCGGAAGTGGCTCATGCAGGCGTTGGAAGCCGTGGAAAATTCGTGGCCGGGCGTTGGGGGGCAAGCAGAATTCCTGTTCTCCCCCACCCCCCCCCCGAAGGAAGCAGGCACGGAAGCTGGAGGCTCTGCTACAGGAGACAGCCAAAGTGTAAATTTGTGCAGCTTTCGCCCCTATTTTATTTTTATTTTTTTAAGGGGTGGGGGTGGGCATACGCCACCTTTCCCCAAATCCTTGGAATCAGGATTTTTTTTCCCCGCACAAAATAAGGCCCCGGATGCAGGTCCTCCTCAACATACGACTGCGACGGAGGCCGATACGACCGCTGCTAAACGAGACAGTTTTGGGGTGAACGTTGCCCCGTTGGACGACGTTTCTGGCCTCCGCTGTTGAGTCGCCTCAACTGTTGACTTTCCTTGTAAGGAGGACGCGAAAGGTGGATGACGTGGCCCCGGGAGACGGCGACCGTCATAAATACGAGTCGGTTGCTGCAACGGTCGTAAGTGTGAGAAACGGTCCTTTTTCCAGGGCTGTTGTAACTTTGAACGGTCAGTAAATGGGCTGTGGTAAGTGGAGGGCTAACCAAATTTTCCATTCTTAAGATAGCCAAAATATAGTAGAATTGGACCTTTTGTGTTGTTTTCTTGCAGACGTTTCATAACCCAACGAGGTAACGTCTTCAGGGCTAGAAAGGAGTAGGGTTTGTGGAGAGAGGAGGAGGAGGAGGAGGAGGAAGAGGAAGAGGAGGAGGAGGAAGACTGTGGGATCGTCCGTGCTGAGTTTGGTTGTTTTCTTGCAGACGTTTCATAACCCAACTAGGTAACATCATCCGGGCTAGAAAGGAGTGGGGTTTGTGGAGAGGAGGAGGAGGAGGAGGAGAAGAGGAAGAGGAAGAGGAAGAGGAGGAGGAAGAGGAGGAAGAAGACTGTGGGATCGTCCGTGCTGAGTTTGGTTGTTTTCTTGCAGACGTTTCATGACCCAACTAGGTAACATCATCCGGGCTAGAAAGGAGTGGGGTTTGTGGAGAGGAGGAGGAGGAGGAGGAGGAGGAGAGCTGTGGGGTCCCTGGTGCTCTCTGAGCTGGGTGGTTTCCTTGCAGACGTCTCACGACCCATCTAGGTAACATCATCAGTGGCGTATTCTCCTGTATCAGAGCCTGCTCTATGGCTGCCTCCTGAAGCAAGGTGGAGTCTATCCTACTATCGCCCTAAAAGCAACTTTGAGCAACTACGTAGCGGGTTTTTAAGGAGCCCCAAACCGGCCCGTCTTATTCTCAAGGAGAGGAACCCTTACCTCCAGCGTGGACCTCGGTATCTGTCAGCAGAGAACATTGGATTTCCGATAGAACCGAAGAGGTGTGCAGAGTGAGTAGAGAAAATGTGTGAACACCAAGAGCAAACAAACAAGAGATGGAGAAGAAGACAGAGCAAGTGGGGAGGGGGAGAGATGGAGGGGAGGGGGTCTCTTTACCTTGGCCGTGCAGGAGATGTTCATGGGCTGGTTGGCGCCTGCGTAGAATTTGATGACCTACGAAAGGAAGAAGTTTTTCAAACTCGGCCAGCGGAAGATGGGGGGGGGCACTTCAACTCCCAGAATCCCCCAGGCAACCGATCAAGTTTTCCATTTAACTCTTGTGCCATCTAGCTCACCTTTAACTCCTTCATTAATTTATTTTTATTTATTTTCCCCCCCACACACTTTGCTGAAATCAAGTTATAGTACATCGACCGCCTTCCCACCATCTACTAAGAGAGTTGTTCAATTAAAAAAAAAAGGGAGGGGAGATATTTGTTCTTGTCCTATCCGTGCTTAACTCTGGTAAAACCTTGCTGGCTGGGGAATTATGGGAGTTGAAGTCCACCCATCATCCAGTGGGCACAAACACTGGTTTAGGACCTCTGATTGGTTCTCGGTGGTCCACAAGCTGGGGCCTTCAAACTTGGCCCTTTGGTGACTTGTGGACTTCAACTCCCAGAATTCCTTAGCCAGCGTGAGGGAACTAGGACCCTTTGGTGACTTGTGGACTTCAATTCCCAGAATTCCTCAGCCAGCGTGAGGGAACTAGGACCCTTTGGTGACTTGTGGACTTCAACTCCCAGAATTCCTCAGCCAGCGTGAGGGAACTGGGACCCTTTGGTGACTTGTGGACTTCAATTCCCAGAATTCCTCAGCCAGCGTGAGGGAACTAGGACCCTTTGGTGACTTGTGGACTTCAACTCCCAGAATTCCTCACCCAGCGTGCGGGAACTAGGACCCTTTGGTGACTTGTGGACTTCAACTCCCAGAATTCCTCAGCCAGCGTGAGGGAACTAGGACCCTTTGGTGACTTGTGGACTTCAACTCCCAGAATTCCTCAGCCAGCGTGAGGGAACTAGGACCCTTTGGTGACTTGTGGACTTCAACTCCCAGAATTCCTCAGCCAGCGTGCCTGGCTGAGGAATTCTGGGAGTTGAAGTCCACAAGTCATCAAAAGGCCGAGTTTGAAGACCCCTGGTCCAGAACATGAGTGGGCAATGTGCCGCTCTAATTCTCGTCACCCCAAATGACTGGCAGGAGAAAAGGTGTTACAATTAGTCCTCGACTTACAACAGTTCATTTAGCGACCAATCAAAGCCACACCACCACTGAGAAAAGGGACTTACGACCAATTTTCACACCTGTGACTATCACAGCCTTCCCCAAGGTGACAGGATCAAAATTCAGGCGCGTGGAAACTGGTTCCTATTTATGACGGTTACGGTTTCCCGGGGTTGAGGGATCCCCTTTTGCGACCTTCTGATTCACTTAATAACTGCAACGATTCGCTTAACAACGGTGGCCAAAACAGTCGTCCAATGGGGCATAATTCCCTTAACAAAGCTCTCACTTAGCAAACTAAATTGGTTGGCTTTATGATGGTGGTCGTTAAGTGGAGGACTAACTGCATTGGCCAGGAAGCCACAAGCAATTTTAAAAAGCCCCTTTGCTACACCCCCCAGCCCCAATTGCTTCTTCTTCGTCTCCTCTCCCCCCTAACCGCCCCTCCCCTCTGGGGAGACCCTCACCCCCCCCCCAATGTTCCACCAACCCACCCGGTTCATTTTGACCAGGATGCAAGGCCGTCCCTCCTGGTAGCCGTAAGTCGAGTCGTTGAGTCCCGAACAGTCCCTCAAGAATGTGCGGTTGAATTGGCAGGCCCTCTTGGGGTAGTTCAAGACCCCGTTGTCGGGCTGTTCATTGTAACGGCCCGGCTGGCAGAATTCGTTCATGGCCGCTTGCCGAGAATCGTTGTAGGCTGGTGGAGAGAAAGGAGCAGAGACTGGGTGAGAAGGAGGAAGGAAGGAAGGAAGGAAGGAAGGGAGGGAGGGAGGGAGGGAGGGAGAGAGAGAGAGAGAGAAAGAAGAAAGAGACATAGAAATAAAGACAAAGAGAAATACACAAAGAGCAAGACAGCAAAAAAGAAAAGAAAGGAAGGAAAGAAGGAAGAAAGAAAGAAAAATAAAGGAAGAAAGGAAGGAAGAAAGAAAGAAAGAAGAAAGAGACAGAGAGAAATAAAAAAGAGAAATACACAAAGAGCAAGACAGCAAAAAAGAAAAAGGAAGGCAGGAAGGAGGGAGGGAGGGAAGAAAGAAAGAAAAAGAAAGAAAGAAAAAAGGAAGAAAAGAAAGAAAGAAGAAACAAAAAGAAATAAAGACAAAAAAATAGTCAGAGAGCAAGACAGCAAAAAAGAAAAAGGGAGGAAGGAGGGAAGAAAGGAAGAAAGGAAGAAAGAAAGAAAGAAAGGAGAAAGAGACAGAGAGAAATAAAGACAAAGAGAAATAGTCAGAGAGCAAGAAGCAAAAAAGAAAAAGGGAGGAAGGAGGGAAGAAGAAGAAAGGAAGAAAGAAAGAAAGAAAGAAAGAAAGAAAGAAAGAAAGAAAGGAAGGAAGGAGAAAGAGACAGAGAGAAATAAAGACAAAGAGAAATAGTTAGAGAGCAAGAAACAAAAAAGAAAAAGGAAGGAAGGAGGGAAGAAGGAAGAAAGGAAAGGAAGGAAGGAAAGAAAGAAAGAAGGAAGGAAGGGAGGGAGGGAGAAAAGGAGAAAGAGACACAGAGAAATAAAGACAAATAGATAGAGAGCAAGGGAGCAGAAAAGAAAGGAAGGAAGGAAGAAAAGACGAAGGGGGAGGGAGGGAGAAAGAAAAAAGAAAAGAAAGGAGAAAGAGACAGAAAGAAAGAGAAATAGACAGAGAGCAAGAGAGCAAAAAAAGAACACAAGGAAGGAAGGAAGGAGGGAAGGAAGGAAGGAGACAGAGAGAGAGAGAGCAGGAGAGAAAGAGAAAGAAAGAGTGGGAGAGAAATTTGAGTAAAAGATTTTCTCATGTTTGCTGTTTTGACTTGGAGTTTCAGCTCGACTGTCAATTATCTCGCGGAGATGCGGATTCTCAGCCCATTCTGGTTTCTGACAACGTTTACGGGAAAAGGGAGACCGGAATAAAATATATGTCGATCTAACACTTCCCACGCTGCCTCCTTCCCCGTTGCCACACGGGATATATTTTTGCATATATTGCAAATATTTTCTGGGGTTTCCCCCTAGTTTTTCCTGCCTTCCTTAAGGTGTGCTGGGCTCGCAGGTGGAACAGGATCCCCTCACCTGGAAAGCCCCCAGTGTGTGTGTGTCTGGGGGGGGGTTCTGTTGCAAGTCTGGGCTGCACCTGGAACCTTGCAATGGGGAGGGGGGGCTGAAGGAAACGGCGGATGGGCCACTGGGAAAGCTGCCTCCCCTGTGCAGGCTAACCTCCTTTCGTGTTAAGTTGGCCAGGTGACGGATGGGAGACCACCAGGAACACCTTGAGGGAAGACTAGGTTGGGGAAGGTGAAAGAAAGAAAGAAAGAAAGAAAGAAAGAAAGAAAGAAAGAAAGAAAGAAAGAAAGAAAGAAAGGAAAAGGGAGGCAGAAAGAAAAGAAAGAAAAAGAGAGAGAGAAATAAAGACAAAGAGAAATAGACAGAGAGTAAGAGAGCAAAAAAAGAGAAGGAAGGGAAGGAGGAGGAAGGAAAAAGGAAGGAGGCAGAAAAAGAAAGAAAGAAAACAAACTACCACTCGGAAGGAAGGAAGGAAGGGAGGGAGGGAGGGAGGGAGGCAGAAAGAAAGAAAGAAAGAAAGAAAGAAAGAAAGAAAGAAAGGGAAAAGGAAGGAAGGAAGGAAGGAAGGAAAAGGGAGGCAGAAAGAAAAGAAAGAAAAATAGACAGGAAGAAATAAAGACAAAGAGAAATAGACAGAGAGTAAGAGAGCAAAAAAAGAGAAGGAAGGAAGGAAGGAGGGAAGGAAGGAAGGAAGGAAGAGGAAGGAAGGAAAAAGGAGGGAGGCAGAAAAAGAAAGAAAGAAAGAAAACAAACTACCACTCGGAAGGAAGGAAGGAAGGAAGGGGGAGGGTGGGAGGCAGAAAGAAAGAAAGAAAGAAAGAAAGAAAGAAAGAAAGAAAGAAAGAAAGAAAGAAACTATCACAAGGAAGGAAGGAAGAGGGAGGATGGGAGGAAGAAAGAAAGAAAGAAAGAAAGAAAGAAAGAAAGAAAGAAACTATCACAAGGAAGGAAGGAAGAGGGAGGATGGGAGGAAGAAAGAAAGAAAGAAAGAAAGAAAGAAAGAAAGAAAGAAAGAAAGAAAGAAAGAAACTATCACAAGGAAGGAAGGAAGAGGGAGGATGGGAGGAAGAAAGAAAGAAAGAAAGAAAGAAAGAAAGAAAGAAGGAAAGAAAGAAAGAAAGAAAGAAAGAAAACTATCACAAGGAAAGAAGGAAGGAAGGAAAGAAGGAAGGAAAGCTTGGCTCCTTTCCATCGCTTACCTTCCAAAAAAGTATTGAGCATTTTCACATAATTATCCCAAGATTCTGTTTTGGTTAGATTATAGGTGATCTCCAGAGTGTCTGTCCTGGGACGGATCATCATGCCTGACATTAAAGACAGGGGGGGAAAAAAATAATAAAATAAAAATTTAAAAAATAAAACATTAAATAATTAAAAGTCAAAAAGATAAAATAATTTTTAAAAAATCAAAGATGAAACAAATAGGACATAGAATATAAAAAGAAGTCAAATGGGGGGGAAAGGTAAAATATAATACAAAATGTAATGTAAAATCAAAATCAAAAATAAGACCCCAGGAAAGATATAAAAGATAATGCCGAATATGATAAAAAAAAAAATAGAACGAAAAACGAAATGTGAGATAAAAGAAAATGCCAAACGTAAAAAAAAAATAAAGTTAAAAAAAATAAAATAAAAGACAAAACGGAAGATTAAAAAAAGAAAAGTAAAAGGTAAGGTGAAATAAAATTAAAAAACCATACACAAGTATCAAATAAATGTCAGATAAAATAGAAAACAAGTTAAAATAACGTAATGAAAATAAACACAAACAGCAGACTGAATTAAGGGCCAGCCCCCCCCCCCCCGGCATAGCCTCCTTCCATCCCATAATTCTATTCCCCCCCCACCCAATTTCAGTGGGGCAGCCCAGGGAGTGGGTGGGTGGGGGGGCTCAGGGTTGCTGGGTCTCCTTTGTGCTTTCCCAAAAGTTGGGGAAAGAGACAAAACATTATTTTGCATTTATTTCTTACTAAATCCCTGTTCTGCCTGACTCTTCCGCCCAGCCCTTTGGCTGGCTGCAAGCCAGAATTAAACCATGGTTCAGGGGGTTTGGGAAGGGCCCATTCCTGGCTGTCTCCCCCCACCTGGTGCATCCACCCACCCACCCCCGCCCCAAAGCCTCATAGAACCAGGGGACTGGAGGGGAACCCTGGAGGTCTTCTAGTCCAGCCCCCTACCTAAGACAGGTCCCTTCAGCATGTCCGAGAAGGTCCCGTCTCCGCTACCCATGCCACAGCGCCTTCCTCAAACGTAACCCATAAGCCTCAGCCTGGGATATCTCCGGGGATATCTCCAAACATCTCACCGGGGTTTCCACAAGGCCGGGTGGAAGGGAGTTGACGGGAAACGGGGCCGTTCCTCCCACCTGGGCGGAGGGATGGAGGAGAGACTCACCTGGGATGGAGAGGCGGTCCTGGTACTTAGGCAGGAAGGGGTCTACGGTCTGCAACAGGACCCACATGGTGAGGCAGAAGAGGGCCGTCAGAAAGGCGTAGAAGACAAAGTAGAAGAGCAGGATAAGAGCTGTGGGGGGGGGAGACAAGGGGGGGACACGGGGGGGGGGACAGGAGGCCAGGTTAGTGACGGTTTGAGGACCCCCCCCTCCTCCTCTGTGTTATTGTTTTTATTTGCACAGATTTGAGCATTGAATTAGCCAGTTTTTCTCCACCACCTCGGCAAACTGGAAGATGGGTGGACTTCCAGAATTCTTTTCTTTCTTTTTCTTTCTTTCTTTCTTTCTTTCTTTCTCCTCACCCAATCTTTCTTTCCCTTTCTTTCTTCCCTTTCCTCCCTTTCTTTTCTCTTTCCTTTTTCTCTCTCTTTCTCTTTCTCTCTCCTTCCTTCTTTTTCTTTCTTCCTTCTTTCTTTTTTTCTTTCTCTTTTTTCTTTCTTTCTCTTCCTTCCTTCCTTCCTTCTTTCTTTCTTTCTTTCTTTCTCCTTCTCACCCAATCTTTCTTTCTTTCTTCCCTTTCTTTCTTCCCTTTCCTTCCTTTCTTTTCTCCTTCCTTTTTCTCTTTCTCTTTCTCTTTTTCTCCTTCCTTCTTTTTCTTCCTTCCTTCCTTCTTTCTTTTTTTCTTTCTCCTCCTTCCTTCTTTCTTTGTTTCTTCTTTTTCTTCCTTCCTTCCTCTTCCTTCCTTCTTTCCTTTTTTTCTTTCTTCCTCTTTCTTTCTCTTTCTTTCTTTTTTTCTTACTCTTTCTTTTTCTTCCTTCCTTCCCCTTTCTTTCTTTCTTTCTTTCTTTGTTCCTTCCTTTCTTTCTCTTTCTTTTTTCTTCCTTTCTTTCTCTTTTTCCCTCCTTCCTTCCTCCTTCTCACCAAATCTTTCTTTCTTTCTTTCCCTTTCTTTCTTCCCTTTCCTCCCTTTCTTTTCTCCTTCCTTTTCTCTTTCTCTTTCTCTCTTTCACTCTTTCTCTTTTTTTCTTTCTCCCTCCTTCCTTCCTCCTTCTCACCCAATCTTTCTTTCTTTCTTTCTTCCCTTTCCTCCTTCCTTTTCTCTTTCTCTCTCTTTCTTTCTTTCTCAGCAACTTGAAGATGGGTGGACTTCAACTCCCAGAATTCATTCATTCATTCCTTCCTTTCCTTTCTTCCTTCCTTCTTCCCTTTTTTTTCTTTCTCTTTCTTTTTTCTTTCTTTCTTTCCTACTTTCTTTCTCAGCAACTTGAAGATGGGTGGACTTCCTTCCAGAATTTTATTTTCTTTTATTCTGTTCTTTTCTCTTATTCTTTTCTTTCTTTCTTTCTTTCTTTCTTTCTTTCTTTCTTTCTTTCTTTCTTTCTCCTCCTCTCTTTCTCTCCTGCTGGTCGAGGAATTCTGGGAGTTTGCAATCCACCCATCTTCCAAATAGCTACGGTTGAGAGAAGCTGGTCTCCTGGAAACCAGGATCAATTCTTCTCTATCAAATTTACTATTTACTTCCAACTTTACTACTACTACTACTACTACTACTACTACTATTATTATTATTATTATTATTAATCTGCCACTTGCATTGATTTCTCGGTGGGTTATAATATCCACAGAAGAGGCCCCCTCCCCCTGGGATGCCCAACCTTGCAGAGAGTTCCCCCCCCCCCCGGCCTCCTCTACCTGCTTCTGCCCCGTGGCTGCCCCCCCCCCCGTTGCCCTTGCTCAACCCCGGGCAAGGTGCCAGTTTAATTAGATGAGTGCAGACAGGGCAACACAAGAACCTCTCCAGGCGTCACCCTGTCAAGCTTAGCCTGAGGTCTCTGGCAGCCTCTCCGACGGGGGAGGGGGGGGAGAGGAAATTAAAAAGATCAAGCAGAAGGTTGCCCCCCCCCCAGCTTATTTGAGGGACCTCTGCGGTGGGGGTCCAGATTGGCGCTGTGGGTAGAGAGGGAGAGAGAGAGAGAAAGAAAGAGCTGAGAGGCAGAAAGAAAGAAAAGAGAAGGGGTGACAGGCAGTAATGTGAAAGAGAGAGAGAGAGAGAGGCAGAGAGAGAAAAAAGAAAGATAAATCAGAGACCGAAAGAGAGAAGGAGAAAGAGGTGACAGGCAGAAAGAAAGCGAGAGAAAGTGACAGGAAGGAAGGAAGAAAGGAAGGAAGGAAGGAAGGAAGGAGAGAGAGAAAGAGAAAAAGAAAGAGAAAAGTGAGAAGCAGAGAGAGAAAAAAGAAAGAGAGAGAGAAAGATAAATCAGAGACCAAAAGAGAGGAGAAATAGGTGACAGGCAGAAAGAAAGGGAGAGAAAGTGACAGAAGAAGGAAGGAAGGAAGGAAGGAAGGAAGGGAAGGAAGGAAGGAAGGAAGGAAAGAGGAAGAGAAAGAGAAAAAGAAAGAAAAGTGAGAGCCAGAGAGAGAAAAAAAAGAGAGAGAAAGATAAATCAGAGACAGAAAGAGGTTAAAGACAGGCAGAAAGAAAGCGAGAGAAAGTGACAGAAGGAAGAAAGAAAGGAAGGAAAGAAAGAGGCAGAGAGAGAAAGTGAGAAAGAGAGAACGAGAAAGAAAGAAAAATGAGAGGCAAAGAGAGAAAAAGAGAAACAGAGAAATCAGAGACAGACAGAAAGAGAGAAGAAAGAGATGACAGGCTGAAAGAAAGCTAGAGAAAGTGACAGAAGAAAGAAAGAAAAAGGAAAGAAAGGCAGAGAGAGAATGAGAGAGAAAAATGAGAGGCAGAGAAAGAGAAAAATCAGAGACAGATAGAAAGAGAGAAAGTGGTGACAGGCAGAAAGAAAGCGAGAGAAGGAAGGAAGGGAGAGAGAGAGAAAGATAAGAGGCAAAAAGAGAAAAGAGAGAAAAGAAAGAGAAACAGAAAGAAAAAAAGAGAAAAAAGGGGAAAAGAAAGAAAAAGAATTCTAGAGCTTTTCCAGCAAAGAAGGATCCACATCTCATCTCCAGCTCCTTCTTCTGCTCCCTGCCTCTCCAGGTGCATAAGCTCTGCAATTCCCAGAATTCCCCAGCCAGCCCCTCGGTTGGGAATTCTGGATGCGGCACCCCCAGAGCCCCCCCCCCCAAAAAACAGGGCACCTTGTCCTGGAGAGCCCCTCAGAATCTGAGCTTCAGCCAAGGCAGAACCGTGTCTGTCCCTTGGCCAGAAGGAGACCCTAGACCAGGGGTGGGCAACCTTGGCGCTTTTATGCCTCATGGACTTCAACTCCCAGAATTCCTGAAGTCCACCAGTCATGAAGGGGGCCATAGTTCCCCCATGCTGGCTCAGGAATTCTGGGAGTTGAAGTCCACGAGTAATGAAGGGGGCCATAGTTTCCCCCATGCTGGCTCAGGAATTCTGGGAGTTGAAGTCCACGAGTCTTAAAGGGGGCCATAATTCCCTCAAACTGGCTGAGGAATTCTGGGAGTTGAAGTCCACGAGTCATGAAGGGGCCATAATTCCCTCATGCTGACTGAGGAATTCTGGGAGTTGAAGTCCACGAGTCATAAAAGAGCCAAGGTTGCCTAGCCTAGCTAACTGACCGTGGGGGGATACCGCAGCAGTTGTAAATGTGAAAAATGGTCTTAAGCCACTTTTCGCAGACCCATTGTTAACGCCAGACGGTCACTAAATGAACCGCTGTAAATAGGGGACTGCCTGTATAAAGGGAACTACTGATCACATACAAGAGTATCCGTAATAACGTCCCAAAGTCCTCATTCTCATACTTTGCTCCAAAGAGTAAGGATTCCCTTCGCCCTCCTTCCAAGTCATGAGACTATTATTATTAAAGTTGGAAGGTACCTTAGAGGTCATCTAGTCCAACTCCCTACTCAGGCAGGAAACCCTATACCATTTCAGACTACTACGTAGTAGTAGTAGTTTATTATTATTATTATTATTATTATTATTATTATTATTATTATTATTATTATTATTATTATTACGTAGTAGTAGTAGTAATAATAATAATAATAATAATAATAAAAAGTTGAAAGGTACCTTAGAGGTCATCTAGTCCAACCCCCTGCTCAGGCAGGAAACCCTATACCATTTCATACTAATAGTAGCAGTAGTAGTAGTAGTAGTAGTAGTAGTAGTAGTAGTAGTAGTAGTAGTAGTAGTAATAAAGTTGGAAGGGACCTTGGAGATCATCTACTCCAACCCCCTGCTCAGGCAGGAAACCCTATACCATTTCAGACTAATAACAATAATAATGATGATGATGTCGGAAGGGACCTTGGAGGTCATCTAGTCCAAACCCCCTGCTCAAGCAGGAAACTCTATACCATTTCAGACAGTCTCTTCTTAAACCATCCGCAGGTATCCCTCGACCACAATTGAGCCCAAATTTATGTTGCTAAGTGAGTTTTACCCCGTTTTACAACCTTTCCCGCCACGGTGAATTACCGCGAGCGTTAAGTGAGTCACTCGGTTGTTAAGTGAATCCAGCTTCCCCCCCAATGGACGTTGCTTGCCCGAAGTCAGAAATACCACTCAGCTGCGGGGATCCATTTAACGACGATGGGAAGAAAAGTTGTAAGGGGGGGGAAAATCGCTTAACCAACGTCTTGCTTAGCAACGTAAATTTTTGGGGGCTCCGTTGCGGTCGAAAGTTGAGGACTTCCTGTATTTCCTTCCCAAAATTTAGATTTTTCTTTTAAAACTTTTTTTTTTTTTTTTTTGCATTTGGCCCCAAAATTCATTGTTCCCCCCCCCCCGCCGTTCAGGTTTTTTCCCCCATTTTTCCTTCTACTGCTAATGCGATAGATAGAATCAAAGGCCGTTTGCCAGGGGCTTGATTTAAATTTTAATCAAACTCTTGACCTGCGGAAAGTGAATCCTGAAGACCCAAAAAAAAAAAAAAGGCAAAGAAAAGAGAGCAGAAAGCCCTTTTGGAAAATGTAGGTTAAGTCAGAGCAGAATTTTAAAACCGCTCCGTTAAATCGGGCACCATCCATCTCCAGGCTATAAGAGATTCAAAATGGAGAAGGGAGGGGAAAAAAAATACTCTTAAAAAGAGTCGCCAGGTTTGGAAATGTCCGCTCATTCGAGGCTTTGGACAGATTGTCCACAGAGCCTGTCTTTAAAAATGGGCCTGGTATGAAAACTGCAAGTCTTATTTGGGAGTTGGGTCTCTTCAGTTTTAAATCTTTCTTACTAGCTTAAAGGAAGTTTCGTTCTTTCCTTTCTTTCCTTCCTTTCTTCCTTCTCCTTCCCTCTTTCCTTTCTTTCTATCTTCTCTCTTCTTTTCGTTCTTTCCTTCCTTCCTTTCTTTCTTTTCCTTCCTTCCTTTTTCCCTTCCCTCTTTCCTTTCCTTTCTTTCTTTCCCTTCCTTCCTTTCTCTCCTTTTTCTTTCTTTCTTTCCTTCCTTTCCTTTCTTCCTTTGTTCCTTCCTTTTTCTTTCCCTTCCTTTTTTCTTCTTTCTTTTCTTCCCTTCCTTTTCTTCCTTCCCTCCTTCCTTTCCCTTCCTTCTTTCCTTTCTTTCTTTCCTTCTTTCTTCTCTTCTCTTTCCTTTCTATCTTCTCTCTTCTTTTCTTTCTTTCTTTCCTTCCTTCCTTTCTTTCCTTTCTTTCTTTTCCTTCCTTCCTTTCCCTTCCCTCTTTCCTTTCTTCCTTTCCTTTCTTTCCCTTCCTTCCTTCCCTTTCCCTCTTCCCTTTCTCTCTTCTTTCTTTTTCTTTCTTTCTTTCTTTCCTTCCTTTCCTTTCTTCCTTTGTTCCTTCCTTCCTTTTTCTTTCCCTTCCTTTTTTCTTTCTTTCCTTCTTTCCTTCCCTTCCTTCCTTCCCTCCTTCCTTTCCCTTCCTTCTTTTCTTTCTTTCCCTTCCTTCCTTCCTTCCTTCCTTCCTTCCTTCCTTCCTTCCTTCCTACTAACACAAGGTTTACACCTGGATGGTCTTATTACCCACAACCTTCTCCCTTCCCACCTTACTCGCTAATCCCAAAAGGGAGGACAAACACGGAAGTATCTAATGCAGGAAGCGACGCCCCAAATCTGTGTCAGAAAACCTGTCCGTTGTCATCCCATGCCCTGAACTGGGACATCACTCCCATTTGACAGAAGGGAAGACTGAGGCTATGAGGAAGCAGCCGGTCCCAGCTCCACCCGCCGAAAGAATCCACGGCTTAACCCCAAGCTACTTAACTAGGGTTTCTGTGAAGCCCAAGTTGCAAAACCAGAAATTGAAATCTGGGACAGCCAAACCAGCAAGCCGCCCACGAAAAGAGTGTTGATACCAGTTGCAAAAACAACGATACACGGGATGATATGTATCCCGGTTGCATCACCTCTCGCCCTAATCCACGCTAATCAGCCGGCAAATCAGAACAAGGGAATAAACCTGGGATAATCCCAGCGGCCGGCTTCTTCCGGCGAACTCTAACCTCGTGGGGTTAAATAATACCCAGTCCGCTGACCCACCTTTCCACCAACGTGGAAACCTGGCTCGCTTCTGAAGACCGAGCAAAGGGCAATTTGCACAGAGGTTCCCTAAAAGCTGGAGAAGACGCCGAGCCTGCTTCAAGCCCTGTTCTTCTCTCCCACTTCTCCCCCTCCCCCCAATCCTCACCTCAAACCTAGCCAGGATGTCATGCAACACCCTGCGTGCTCGGCACCCTCCCCTCCCCCGGGAGAAACCAGGTTTAGCTTCTCCGGCCCTGGTTTCCCGCAGAAGCGGTGGGCGCTCCCATCGCTGGGGGCTTTTAAGAAGAGGCTGGACAGTCACTTGTCTGAGACGGTATAGATAGGTTCTCCTGCTCGAGTGGAGGGTGGGGGGTGGGCTGGACTAGATGACCTCCGAGGTCCCTTCCAGCTCTTGTTATTCCGGAACGGCTGGCTTCCAGACATTGTGGGTGCTCCACCGGTGGAGGTTTTTTAAGGAGAGGTTGCTTAAGAAGAGATGGGACAGACATTTGGCCGAAATGGTGTAGGCAGGGTCCCCCGTTTGAGCAGGGGGCTGGACTAGATGACCTCTTGTTGTCCCCAGAACGGCTTGCTTCCAGAAGTCGTGGCTGCTCCACCGGTGGAGGTTTTTTTAAGGAGAGGTTGGTTAAGAAGAGATCGGACAGACATTTGGCCGAAATGGTGTAGGATCTCCCGCTTGAGCAGGGGGCTGGACTAGATGACCTCTGAGGTCCCTCCAGCTCTTGTTATTCCGGAACGGCTGGCTTCCAGAAGTTGTGGGTCTCCCACCCTTGGAGGTTTTTTAAGGAGAAGTTGGTTAAGAAGAGATGGGACAGACATTTGGCCGAAATGGTGTAGGGTCTCCCGTTTGAGCAGGGGGCTGGACTAGATGACCTCTTGTTGTCCCCGGAACGGCTTGCTTCCAGAAGTCGTGGCTGCTCCACCGGTGGAGGTTTTTTAAAGGAGAGGTTGGTTAAGAAGAGATGGGACGGACATTTGGCTGAAATGGTGTAGGCAGGGTCTCCCATTTGAGCAGAGGGATGGACTAGTTGACCTCCATGGCCCCTTCCCGCTCTTGTTATTCTGGCATCCTATCCCTTGACGGTTTGATTTTGCTTGCTCACTCGCGTCACTCGTTTGGGTGGTTAACCACAGACATCGAAAAAATAATTAAGTAAATCCCCCTTTTTTTTCAGTCCTCCTCCTCCCCCCTCCTTCTCTTCCTCCTCCTCTTCCTCTTCCTCCTCCTTCTCCTCCTCCCCTCCTTAGCAGGTCCCTCTGCCAGCTGCAGAAAATTGGGCCAAGACTGCACCAGTTTCCCTCCCACCCTTCCAACAAGCACGAATTCCCCGTCTCTCTCTCTGCAGAAGCAAAGCATAAAGAATTATTCCCCCCCACAACTTCGCCAAATGGATAAAAACCCAAATTTCTTCCTTTCTATTCTTCCTCCCTTCCCCATCCACCAGGTAGCAAGCTCTCTGCACGCAAGTCTTTTGCCCCCTTGCAAAAGTGAGGCTCCCCCCCCCCGCCCAAAAAGCCAGAATTCAGTTTGGCCCGACCCCAGCCCAGGGCCTGGCTACCTTCGGATATATATATGCCTTTTGCTCAAAACAAGCCACCTTCCAACTTGGAATCCTTTCTTTTGTTGGTATCTTTCATTTATGCCATTTATTGCCCATGTACGTTTATCTGCAATGGCTTTCTGGCAAAAGAGAAGTTTTGCAATAGTTTGGGCCCACGTAGTAGCTTCATTTGCAATATTGATTTGAAAATATAAATGGGTGTCTCTTATCTGAGTGCAGAGATCAGTTTATCTGCAATATTTATGGCAAATATGAATTGATATCCTATTGATGGCCCATGTGTTCATTTCCTTATTTATGGAAAGTATAAATTGCAATATTTATGGCGGATTTAATCGGTGGATCTGTAATATTTATGGCCAAATATTAGTTTATTTGTAATATTTAGTGAAGATATAAATTGGTGTCTTTTGTTTGTAATATTTATTGCAGATGTAACTTTATCTGCAATAGTTTTGGCAAATATAAGTTGATGTCTTTGATTTGCAATATTTATGGCCAATATAAGTTTATTTGTAATATTTAGTGAAGATATAAATTGGTGTCTTTTATTTGTAATATTTATTGCAGATATAAGTTTATCTGCAATAGTTTTGGCAAATATAAGTTGATGTCTTTGATTTGCAATATTTATTATTGCCAATATTAGTTTGTTGATTTATTGAAGATATAAATTGGTGTCTTTTATTTGTAATATTTATTGCAGGTATAAGTTTATCTGCAATAGTTTTGGCAAATATAAGTTGATGTCTTTGATTTGCAACATTTATTATGGCCAATATAACTTTGTTTGCAATATTTAGTGAAAATATAAATTGGTCTCTTTTATTTGCAATATTTATTGCAGATATAAATCGATCTGCAATAAATATTTGCAGATCTCTTTTCTCTGCAATATTTGCAAACTGATCCCCTTTTTGCAAGAGCTGGGCGGTGGGAGGAGGTGAGCATAAAAATAACACCACGTGAGATTATGCCCACATGAGGACACTCACCCAGAGTCACCCAGGGTCAAAGGTCAAGTGGAACGCAACCCTTTTTAACACCAGCTGCATCCCCAAAACAAAAGTTCCTAGTTCGGGTCTTACTGGCAAAGCCAGACCTTCTGTTCAACTGTCTGCAAAGCAAACACTAAGCTAGAGATGATTTGGGGGGTGGGGGGGCTGGATGGCAGAGAGAGAGGAGGGGGGGGAATCTGAGAAAAGCAGACCCAGTTTTCAAGGGGATCGCAAGCTTTGAAACTGAGAGCCCCTGTGCCACCGACGGTTGGAAAGAATAATGCAGTATTTATTTTTTTATTTTTATTTTTTTAGCCCTGGTCAAGAAAGACTGCAAGAATCTTTGCAAAGGAAGAGCTGGCTGTATGGAGTTGGAAGGGAGGGGAGGAGGAAAGAGGCCAGGTTGGTGGAGAAGACACACACATACACATACACACACACACACACACACACAGAGAGAGAGAGAGAGAGAGAAGGAAAGATGGAAAAGAGGCAGAAAGAAAAAAGGAAAGAAGAAAGAGAAGGAAGGAAGGAGAGGCAGAAAGAAAAAAGGAAAGAAGGAAGAGAAAGGGAAGGAAGCAAGGAAAGAAAGAAAGAAGAGGCAGAAAGAAAAAAGAAAGAAAAAAGGAAAGAAGGAAGAGGAAGGAAGGAAGGAGAAATAGAAAGAGAGAAAAGGAAGGACAAGAAAGATAACGAAGAAAAGATGGAAGAAGAGGCAGAAAGAAAAAAGAAGGAAGGAAGGAGAGACAGAGAGAAAAGGAAGGAAGGACAAGAAAGATAAAGGAAAGATGGAAGGCAGAAAGAAAAAAGGAAGGAAAACAGAAGGAAAGGAGGAGGCAGAAAGGAGAAAAAAGAAAAGGGAAAGAGAGGCAGAAAGAAAAAAGGAAGGAAGGGAAAGAGAGAGAAAGAAGGAAAGAAGAAAGAAGAGGCAGAAAGAAAAATGGAAGGAAGAGGAAGGAAGGAAGGAAAGAAGAAAGAAAGAAAGAAAGAAGGAAGGAAGGAAGGAAGGAAAGAAGAAAGAAGAGGCAGAGAAAAATGGAAGGAAGAGGAAGGAAGGAAGGAAAGAAGAAAGAAAGAAAGAAAGAAACATTTTTGAGGCCAATTAGTTAAAAAACAATCTCCTTGCAGACATTCAGGAGGGCTTGCTCCCTGCCTAGAAACCCTGCTCCCTCCCCCCTTCACCCCCCCTCATTTCTTTCCATCTCACCCTTGCAAGATAAGCCCCCCCCTTTTGTAGAAACCCAGCTGGAATTGTTCGATAAAGCCAACTCATCCCAGTCTAATTCCCAATTTATTGCCCCGATCAAGGCCCACAGCTTGCCAAGGAATTAATCTCATGGCAAGGCTGGAAGCATCAGGAGTTTTTATTTTAATTTTTTTTTAATTTTTTTAATTTTGGTTACCATCTAGACCAACCCTGCCCCCCCCCCTCCTAGGAGGGTCCTGGGGAAACAGAAGACCCTCGCCAAATGAAGAAAAAAAAAAAAAAGGAGGTGGCTGTGCAGATCTTCTCCAGAAAGAAGGGAAGTGTGTGTGGGGTGGGGGGGGGAGGCATGCATTAGCAGTTTTGCACCAGAGGGATATTTCGGGAATAAGGGAGGTGTCTTCCCTCTTTCTCCCTCCCTGCCCCCCCCCCGGATTAAAATGGAGATGGCAACCCACATTCCACCCTGTGCCAATCCCAGGCTTTTTAGCTTGAATAATGCCAATATTCGAAGCGGGGCATCCATCGGGTTTGATGTCTTATATAGGAGAGTCGAGGGAGAAGAGACCTCAAACGCCCCCTCCCCTCCAGCGCCGCCCCCTCCCCTCCAGCACTGCAACTGCTGGACAGATTGGGCAGTAATGGGGGAGGGGGTCGGGCAGCCAAGCCCCCCCCCTCCCTCCTTAGCAGAAGAAAAACCCTGACCTATTTTTTTTTTCTCATAGGCCCTGGATTGCCTCTGGCACCCTTCACTGCATATTGGGGAGGGGGGGGTCGAGAGAAAGGAGATGTTCTCCCCCAAACCGGGGGCTTAGGAAAAAAAAACGCAGCCCCCCCCTTTCTTTGTGCCCCCATCTCATCCAGGGAAACGGCAAGCCCCCCCCTCCTCAAATACTGGAGACCATAAACCTCAGCATCCTGCCCACTCCCCACTTCAATATTTACCCCATCTTTCTCATTAACCCCCCCCTTTAAAAAAAAACAACCTCCCTGACTAACTCCCCCCCCTCGTTCTAAATACGTCTTCAACACAATCGCACAGACTCACAAATGAGGAAGCGGGGGGGGGGTAATTTTCTCCAACCCGGCTGCCTTTGGATCCGATTATTCCCTGCCCACCCACCCCCCCAAACGTGTTTTTTTAAAAAAGAGAGACGCCCCCCCCATTTAAAGAGGGGGGGCCACGTCCAGGCATGCAAACACCTTGTACCCTGCAGCGCAATTGTTTTTGTGCAATCGCGCCGAAGCCCTGCCGTTTTTTTTTATCAAGGAGAGAGATAGGCAAAAGCCCTTTGAAGCCCCCCCCCCGCCGCCGCCCCCCACCCGCCATTAAGTCGTCTTCAGGAACATCGCAAAGGTCACATTCCCCCTACACACACACGCACACACAGAGACACACACTCCGCCCCAGCCCCGACAGCGCAACCCCGCATTTCCCAACCCGCGTCCGGAGAAGCCCGGTCGGCAGGTAAAGAGGCCAGGACAGGTGGGATGGGGGCTGGGGTGGGGATGGAAGAGGGGTGGCGAGACCTCCTCCCCCCCGCTTTGGCCTTCGTGGGCATAACTGGGGGGGGCTTGGGTTCTCTCCTGCCCCCCCTCCCCCGTTGAAATGAGGGGAGGGGGGGAGGAAAGAGGGGGGGGAATCGGAAGGCAGGGGGAACGAAAAGCCCCCCCTCCCCCGCCCGGGAGAATCGAGGACGCCCCCTACCCTCGTTTGAGACCCCCCCGGAAAGGGAGCTTCCTTTAAGACCCCCCTCCCCGTCCAAATGAGGGGGGGAGGAAAGATGGGGGAATCGGAAGGCGGGGGGGGGGAAACGAAAAGCCCCTCCTCCCCCACCCGGGAGGATCGAGACCCCCCCCGGAAAGGGAGCTTCCTTTAAGACCCCCCTCCCCGTCCAAACGAGGGGGGAGGAAAGAGGGGGGGAATCGGAAGGCAGGGGGAGAAACGAAAAGCCCCCCCTCCCCATCCGGGAGGATCGAGGACGCCCCCTCCCCTTGTTTGAGACCCCCCGGAAAGGGAGCTTCCTTTAAGACCCCCCTCCCCGTCCAAATGAGGGGGGGAGGAAAGATGGGGGAATCGGAAGGCAGGGGGGGGAAACGAAAAGCCCCCCCTCCCCACCCGGGAGGATCGAGGACTCCCCCTCCCCTCGTTTGAGACCCCCCCGGAAAGGAAGCTTCCTTTAAGGACCCCCCCCCTTTCCTGCCCGTCGCTCCCATCGCCATTAAACGGAGCCTTCTGCTTCCATTCCTTGCCAAGCTCTGGAGAGCCCCCCCCCGGGGAGGGGGGCAAGGAAGGGCTCTTTCGCGCAACCCCCCAGCTTTCCTAGCCCCCCCCCTCCTCCATTGCACGACGGGGTGGGCGTGCAGGCGCCCCTTGGAAAAGGGGAGCCCCCCCGCACCCCAATAGAAAGCCCCGGAGCGAGTTTTTCCCACCCGGAGGAGGATGGGTGGGGTGGGGGGCACAAGCCCTGGGTCTTCCTGACGCCCCCCGCCCGCCCGCCGCCGCCGCCAAGCCTCACCCCAGCTGCTGCCGGTGCGCCCCATAAATTGGTGGGTGCGGGGGTTCCAGACGAACTCCTTCCACTCGTGCATCACCTGCCCGCAGCTCTTCTTCTCCTTCTCGACGGCCATGGCCAGGCCAGGTGGGGCTGGGGGCTGGCTGGCTAGGTGGCTGGGTGGGGGGGCGGCCTCAAGCGCAGGGCCCCCTCCCGAGGCAGGCAAAGCGAGCAGGTGAGGCTGCAGCCGACGCCGCCACCGCCGGAGCAAGGTGAGCGAGCCGAGATGCTCCCGAAGGCAAAGAGGACGCCGGGCCGAGCCGCCGCCGCTTTATGCCTCCTCGGGCCCCGCCCCCTCCTCGCCCCTATGCAAATCAGGCGCCTCGAAAACCTGCCAGCCAGCCGGCCCGCCCCGTCCCCGCCCGCCTGGACTTCCCAGCCGGTGGCTGGCAGGGAGCCTGGAGGGGGGGGGGCGTAGAGGGGGTCTCTGGGTTTATGGATAGGATAGGATAGAATAAAGAATATAGACTAGACTAGAATAGAATAGAAATAAGGAATAGACTAGACTAGACTAGACTAGACTAGACTAGAATAGAATAGAATAGAATAGAATAGAATAGAATAGAATAGAATAGAATAGAATAGAAATAAGGAATAGAATAGAATAGAATAGAATAGAATATAGGAATAAAGAATAGAGTAGAGTAGAATAGAATAGAATAGAATAGAATAGAATAGAATAGAATAGAATAGAAATAAGGAATAGAATAGAATAGAATGGAATAGAATAGAATAGAATAAAAATAAGGAATAGAATAGAATGGAATGGAATAGAATAGAATAGAATAAAAATAAGGAATAGAATAGAATAGAATAGAAATAAGGAATAGAATAGAATAATAACATATAGAATAGAATAGAAATAAGGAATAGAATAGAATAAAAATAAAGAATAGAATAGAATAATAGAATAGAATAGAATAGAAATAAGGAATAGAATAGAATAGAATAGAATAGAATAGAATAGAATAGAATAGAATAGAATAGAATAGAATAGAATAGAAATAAGGAATAGAATAGAATAGAATAGAATAGAAATAAGGAATAGAATACAATAGAATAGAATAGAAATAAGGAATAGAATAGAATAAAAATAAGGAATAGAATAGAATAGAATAATAAAATATAGAATAGAATAGAAATAAGGAATAGAATAGAAATAAGGAATAGAATAGAAATAGAAATAGACAGGAAATAGAGCAGAAATAGAATAGAATAGACTTAGTAAGAAGTAGAATATGAAGGAAGAAAAATGTAAATAAGAAACAACGGGGCAATAAGGACAAATATTCTAAAGAAGAATAAGGGGGGAAATGTAAATAATAGAAGATTACTGTTATGTAATCGCTGTTTAAAAAAAGGGAGAGGAGTACATACTGTGTGTATGTGTGTTATGTTTTGCTTTGTTTTGTTTTGTTTTGTGGGTTAAAAATAAAATAAAATAAAGAATAGAATAGAAATAGAGCTGGAAGGGACCTTGGAGGTCTTCTAGTCCAACCCCCTGCTCAGGCAGGAAACCTGATATACATTTCAGACATGTGAGGTCCAGCAGCCTTTGCCCTGTGGGGAGGGGGGGAGATGGAGGCATACATTGGCTCCCTCTCAGCCGGCCTGGGCCAGGGCCAAGGCAGTGGGGGCCGTTCCCTCGCTGTTTCCAGGATGGCTTCATGGGCCACATGAAACCACTTTGCGGGCCGCCTCCAGCCCCTGGGCCTTGTGTCTGACAGGTCTGAGCTAGAAGACGTTTTTTCTCCAACGAACAGAGGACCTTCTCCCACAGGGCTTCTCAGCCTCAGGTGGACTTCAAATCCCAGCTGGCTGGGGGATTCTGGGAGTTGAAGTGCACCTGTCAAGGCTAAGAAACCCAGAGCCGCTCAAAGGGCTGGGGAAGGGTGCAGATTGCACGGATGTCAACCAAGCTTGATCCTTGGAGAAAAGCCAGGCCAGCAGATCTTCCGCAGGGCCCTCTTATCAGTGGTGTCCTCCCCCCCCTTCAGATGCCCAGCAAGGTGCCCCCCCCTACTCTGTCCTTGAATGTGAATAGTACAAAGGGAAACAAAAGAAAGGAGGGAACATTTTAATAGATAGGTGTAGAAAGGATTTTTTGATAAGAGGAAAATTATCTCGGTCAGCTGCAGAGAGAGAGAGAGGAAATTCACGCCCCTGGGAACTAGTCCAGCCAGCTTCCCGCACTGGGATGGCAAATTTCTCCTTATCTAAAAGGCTAAAGGGAGAGAGAGAGAGAGAGAGAGAGAGAGAGAGAGAGAGAGAGGAAGGAAGAGAGAGAGAGAGAGAGAGAGAGAGAGAGAGAGAGAAAGAAAGAAAGAAAGAAACAAAGAAAGAAAGAAAGAGGAAGGAAGGAAGGAAGAAAGGAAGAAAAAGAAGGAAGGAAGGAAGGAAGAAAGAAAGAGGAAGGAAGGAAGAAAAAGAAGGAACGAAGGAAGAAAGAAAGAAAAAAAGAGAAAGAAAGAAAGAAAAAGAGAAAGAAAGAAAGAAAAAAGAAAGAGAAAGAACGGAAGGAAGGAACAAAGAAAGAGAGAAAGAAAGAAAGGCAAAGGAAGGAAGAAAGAAAGAAAAAGAAAGAAAGAGAAAGAAGGAAAGAAAGAAAGAAAAAGAAAGGAAGGAAGGAAGAAAAAGAAGAAATAAAGAAAGAAGTAAGGAAGAGAAAGAAAGAAAAAAGAGAAAGAAAAAAAGAAAGAAAGAAGGAAGGAAAGAAGGAAGAAAGAAAAAGAAGGAAGGAAGGAGAAAGAAAGAAAAAGAAAGAAAGAAAGAAAGAAAGAAAGAAAGAAAGAAAGAAAGAAAGAAAGAAAGAAAGAAAGAAAGAAAGAAAGAAGAAAAAAATGAAGGAAGGCTGTGAACTTTTTTCCCAGTGGTCATATTTGCATTTATTTTATTTTGTTTTTTTTTTTACCAGAAAGCTCTTTCCATTTTCCAAGTTACCCATCCAATAAGTAACCCACCTGGACCCTGCTTAGCTTCTGAACCTAACTGTGGCCTATCTCGAACCAAAGCATCTCTTACTTAGGCTGGGATGGCCAATGCTCCTAGTCTAGCCTTTAAAGATGGGGGAGGGGTTGGCGGCAAAATCACCCTCAAATTGATTGCTTTATTATTTGATTTCTGCCTGCCTTCCTATGTGCGCGCCTCCTTTCCCTCTTCCCTTCCCTTGAGTGAACCGAACAGCTGGCTCGGCCCCACAGCTGCCTTCTTAATTTTATTTCTGCATTTTGGGGTGGGGGGTGTGTGTTTGCAATGTATTTATTTATTTATTTCCCCCTTTATTTGACTTGGTTTGGCGTGAGAACAAGGCCCCCCCGCGCTCTCCTCCCAGCAATCCTGCGAGGTAGGCCGGGCGGGCTGAGAGACCGGACGGATTTGAACTCGGGTCTCTCATGACCCTCCAGCGGAAAAACACCCACAGAGACCGAGTGTAAAAAAACGGCACACACCCTCCTTGGTCAACTTTGTCCCCCATATTTTTGGGGTGCTTCCCCCAATTCCCCCCCCCCTCTGCAATGGGCAAGTTTTGAACGACCCCCTCCTGCTTCATGCATCCCCCTCCCAAGCCAGACCCTTTTCTCCGGGGGGGGGGGGGGCAAAATATTTGAAATTATCTCCCCTCCCATCATCCTCTCCCTTAGGACTTTGAAAGGGGAGATGCCCTTCAGGGATCTTCCACCCGCTTTGAAGCCCCCACCCATTAAAATAGCCCCCCTCCTTGCCGATTTGCAATTCCTAAACAAAATCTCCTTGAAAAAGGATCTTTGAGGTCTTATCTGGGTCTCTGGATGGAGCTATTTCCCTATCAGATTTTTTTTTTTTTGCAAAACCTGTTTTGCCTGGGGGAGACCCTGGCCTGACCCCTTAGCATAGTGTCTTTCGACCTGGACAGCTTGAAGACGGGTGGACCTCAACTCCCAGAATCCCCCAGCCAGCAGATCAGCTTCCCCGTTTAATTGTCCAGACATCTAGCCCACATTTAATTGGTTGTCCTGGGTTATTTTGTCACTTTTGCTGAAGTCAAGATATGTTACGTCTACCGCATTCCCACCGTCCACTAAGAAAGTTACCTTGTCAAAAGGTGAAATAAAGATTGTCTAGCCATATTTGTCCTTCTCCTATTTTAAATCCTGTGTGTTGTGGTGTGAGGTCCGATCAAAGCTTTGTAGAGTGTCTTTCAACCTCGGGAGCTTAATAATAATGATGATGATAATAATGATAATGATGATAATCATAATAATAGTAGTAGTAATAATAATAGTAATAATAATAATAAAAGTTGGAAGGGACCTTGGAGGTCATCTAGTCCAACCCCCTGCTCAGGCAGGAAATTCTATACCATTTCGGACAAATGGATGTCCAGTCTCTTCTTAAAATCTACCAGTGTTGGAGGGAAGGAGGGAGGGAGGGAGGGAGGGAGGGAGGAAGGAAGGAAGGAAGGAAGGAAGGAAGGAAGGAAGGAAGGAAGGAAGGAAGGAAGGATAAGATTCGGAAGGGACCTTGGAGGTCATCTAGTCCAACCCCCTGCTCAGGCAGGAAACCTTATATACCATTTCGGACAAAAGGCCATCCAGACTCTTTCTAAAAACTTCCAGTGTTATAGCATTCACCCCTTCTGGAAGCAGGTGGTTCCACTGGTTCATTGTTCTATCTTGAAGACAGATAGACTTCAACTCCCAGAATTCCCGAGTGAACAGATCAGTTTCCCATTTAATTGTCATGTCATCTAGCCCACTTTTAACTCGTTTATTATTTTAGCCCACTTTTAATTTGTTTATTCATTTAGTTTATTGTTATTTTTTTTCAATTTGCCGAAAGTCAAGATATATTACGTCTACCACATTCCCGCCGTCTATTAAGAAAGTTACCCAATTAAAACAAAATGTGATAATTGTAGGCCGGCCACATTTGTTCTTATCTCATTTTAAATCTAATATGTTGGGCTGTGAGATCAGATCAAAGTTTGACCTAGTGTCTTTCAACCTGGAGAGCTTGAAGACGGATGGACTTCAACTCCCAGAATCCCCCAGCCAGCAGATCAGTTTCCCATTTAATTGTCAAAACGCATCTAGCCCACATTTAACGTGTTGCTTTAAGTTGTCCTGGGTTATTTTTTTTTTTTTCACTTTTGCTGAAGTCAAGATATATTACGTCTACCGTGTTCCCACCGTCTATAAAAAAAAAGTCCTTCAGTTTTGTGTGGAATTCTGGGAGTTGAAGTCCACCCATCTTAACACTGTCAGCCAGTTAAATGTGGGCTAGATGGCGCAGCAATTAAACAGGAAGCTGATCTGCTGGCTGGTGGAATTCTGGGAATTGAAGTCCACCCATCTTCAAGTGGTCCAGGTTGATTTCTATGGCTGGAGGAGCTAATGCTTTTAAATTCCACTCACTCCCACCCACCTAGCCAAGGTTTTTTTAGGGGGGTGTCTCTGGGTGGATGGCAAGAAGATTTGGAGAAGATCCTGAAAAAAACAACAAAAGGAAGTGGATCCTGAGTCCTCATCGTACAACTAACTTCCTCTGCTGTGGATCCAGTTGCGCGGAGGTCAGTTGCAGCACATACCCAGCTTGCAGGGCGATGAGCAAATGCTCTTAAAATATCCTCTTTTGCTGACCAACTAATCCGGATCAATCCGAGAGGATCTCATCCCCCGCGTTTCATCTGCATTTTGATTAGATCCAGCATCCTCTCCTTCCCGCACTGGGGTGACTTTCAAGATGGAAGGATTTCCAGGGTCTGGAGTAGGATTTGAACCCAGGTCTCCCATACCGGGCCAGTTGAAGTGGGAAGGTGCCTCCAGAAGCGGTGAAGGCTCCAACACTGGAAGTTTTTAAGAAGAGACTGGACAGCCCTTTGTCCGAAATGGTGTAGGGTTTCCTGCCTGAGCAGGGGGTTGGACTAGATGACCTCCAGGGTCCCTTCTGAGTCTGTTATTCTGTTATCCTTCCTTCCTTCCTTCTTCCCTCCCTCCCTCCGTCCCTCCCTCCCTCCCTTCTCCAACACCGGAAGTTTTTAAGAAGAGACTGGACAGCCATTTGTCCGAAATGGTGTAGGGTTTCCTGCCTGAGCAGGGGGTTGGACTAGATGACCTTCAGGGTACCTTCCAACTCTATTATCCTGTTATTCCTCCTCCTCCTCCTCCTTTTTAAGAAGAGACTGGACAGTCATTTGTCTGAAATAGTATAGGGTTTCCTGCCTGAATAGAGGGTTGGACTAGATGACCGCCAAGGTCCCTTCCAACATTATTATTATTATTATTATTATTATTATTATTATTATTATTATTATTATTATTATTATTATTACTATTATTATCAACCTTTGAGGTTCATTCAAAGTTTCCTCAGAACAAAATTTTAATCGTTTTATTTATTTCATGAATGTGCTTCCTGTCTCCCTATAAGCAGTCCTCTACTTACGACCGTTCGTTCAGTGATGGTTTGAAGTGACCACAGCACTGGAAAAAGCGACTTTAGGATGGCTTTTCACCCTTAACGACCGCGGCAGCCTCCCCACAGTCACGGGATCAAAATTCCGGACGCTCGGCCACCGACCCGTATTTATGACGGTCGCCGTGTGCCCCCCCCCCCGGGGTCAACCAACTTCGCAACTGCAGT
Organism: Crotalus helleri; assembly: GCA_024509115.1. Classification (NCBI taxonomy): domain Eukaryota; kingdom Metazoa; phylum Chordata; class Lepidosauria; order Squamata; family Viperidae; genus Crotalus; species Crotalus helleri. Next base: position 678,845 of record JAKSXO010000081.1, read on the forward strand.
GATTCGCTTAGCAACGGTGGAAAGGGAGGTGGCAAAATGGGGCCACCCTCGCTTCACCCACAGCCTCGCTCAGCGGCGGCAGCGTTGGGCTTGATTGTGGTCGTATGTTGAGGACTACCTGCAGATGTCTGGGGCCCAGCCTCATTTTGTCTTTCCTTGGTCTCCTGCCCCAGTTCCTACTACTTCTTCATTCCTCCGACAGAAACTCAACAGGGGAAAAAAAAAAACCACGCCTGTGGTTGTTATTGTTAATTAAGTGTTGAGACACAACGATACTGCATTTATTTTCCCCCGAGGCCGAGTCAGCAACACAAAGACGGGGCTGGGAGGTGACCTGGTGGTTTGGACACCCCAATATCCACACTCCCTTTTTGCATTCTCTCTGTCTCTCTTTCTCTCTCTCTCTCTATGGTATCTCAGTCACGGGCGGGACAGGAAGGAGCCCGGGTCAGTCAACAGGACCCCACCCCTTGCACCCGGGTCATGGGGGCACCCCTTCCAAAATGTGGGTCACAGTTTCCTGCACCGATGGTGCAAGCAGAGAGATGAAGGACTGGCTTGCCTTGCACCAGGGGCAGACCAACCTGGGAACTTGAGGACCGTGGACTTCCACTCCCAGAATCCCCCAGCCAGCCTGCTTTAAGAGGGATGGACTTCCACTCCCAGAATCCCCCAGCCAGCCTGCTTTAAGAGGGGCAGACTTCCACTCCCAGAATCCTCCAGCCAGCCTGCTTTAAGAGGGGTGGACTTCAACTCCCAGAATCCCCCAGCCAGCCATGCTTTGAGATGGGTGGACTTCCACTCCCAGAATCCTCCAGCCAGCCTGCTTTAAGAGGGGTGGACTTCCACTCCCAGAATCCCCCAGCCAGCCTGCTTTAAGAGGGGTGGACTTCCACTCCCAGAATCCTCCAGCCAGCCTGCTTTAAGAGGGGTGGACTTCCACTCCCAGAATCCCCCAGCCAGCCTGCTTTAAGAGGGGTGGACTTCCACTCCCAGAATTCCCCAACCAGCCTGCTTTAAGGTGGGTGGGCTTCGACTCCCAGAATCCCCCAGCCAGCCTGCTTTAAGAGGAGTGGACTTCCACTCCCAGAATCCCCCAGCCAGCTTGCTTTAAGAGGGGGGGACTTCCACTCCCAGAATCCCCCAGCCAGCCTGCTTTAAGAGGGGGGGACTTCCACTCCCAGAATCCCCCAGCCAGCCTGCTTTAAGAGGGGGGGACTTCCACTCCCAGAATCCCCCAGCCAGTCCCACATTAGCGCTTTTAAGATGGGTGGACTTCCAGAATCCCCCAGCCAGCCATCTTGACTGGAGAATTCTGGGAGCTGCGGTCCCCAAATCTTAAAAGCTGCCCAGGTTGAAAAACGCTGTTCTAGGACAGGGGTCTCCAACCTTGGCGATTGTTAAGACAGGTGGACTTCAACCCCCAGAACACCTCAGCCAGCCATCTTGACTGGGGAATTCTGGGAGTTGAAGTCTACGGGACTTAAAGGTTGGACCCCCCTGCCTTGCCCAGAACACGGGAACCCTCCTCCTGCTGCTTTTCTCTGTTTTTTTGGTTGAGTTGGGGACCTCAAAGAGATCGGGGGGGGAGGGGTTGAAAAGCCAGTGCCCTCCGTCGTTAACTGAAGCAGGCAGTCCTTAAGCAACCCCCCCTTGACTTGACTGTGAAGCAAAAGCCGAGGCATTAATTGGAAAGAGGGCAACCCAAATGGCGGGCGGCAGGGCGCACGGAGCAGCCAATTCTGCGCCTTCCGGATAGGTGAGACTACAACTCCCACAATGCCTTGCGGGCAGGGCCCCAGACGTGGGAATTCTGGGAAAGGAAGTCCAGCCCTGAGCTGCAGGGAGCCCGTTCAGCTCAAGGGAGCTGCTTTCAAGCTGGCACCAGAGGAGGGGGGGGTGTGGGGAAGTGCCAAGAGTTGCAGAATTTGGGGGGGGCATGCCCCCCCAAAATTTGGAGGTGATCAGTAAAGACTCACCCCCCCCCCAATTTTCTTGCGAAGAAGCCAAAATCCCTGACCTACATTCTCCGCCCTCATTGCTGCCATTGTCACCCGAGTTTCTTTCCTCTTCTCTTCCTGGAATCTGGGTTAAGTGCCAGGCAGATGACGCGACGCAGGCCTCGCTGGGGCGGGAAAGCAAGGAATCGCCTCCGGAAGGCATTTGAACCCGGGATCCTGGTTTCCACCCTGCCCTCTTTCGGGAATGGAGGTTAATCCCTTCGGTTCTTGGCAGGCGAAAAATAAACCTGATTTTTCCTCCTTGACAGCCATCCAGCGTCTTCCTCTCCCGGAGGGCGAAATATTTCTGAACTTCATTATATGTATTCGGGGGTCCTCGCTTTACGACCGTTTGCTTAGTGACCGCTCTGACGTTACAGAAAACAGGGACCCGCAACTGTGTCTCACACTCGTGACCGTCGCAGCCTCCTTGCAATCCCGTGATCCAAAATTCAGACGGCGGGCGAGCGACTCACACTTATGACGGTCGCAGCGTCCCCGGGGGAATTCACGTGATTTCCCCCTTTTGCGACCGTCGGTCCAGCAAAGTCAAACGGGGAGGTCGGGTTCGCTTAACAACCATGTGGCTCACTTAACAATGGCAGGGTGTCGCTGAGTAACGGAGGCAAGGAAGCTCGAAAAATAGGGGCGAAACTCACTTAGCAACGGTCGTAAGTGTGAAAAACGGCCATAACTCCCTTTTTCCAGGGCCAAATGAACCGTTGGGGGGACTTGCTGGATTTTAATTGTGATGTTTCTGACACAAATAAGCCAACCAGGCAGGGTGATAGGTCAACACTGCAGGGCAGGTGCTGAAGGCACACACACACACACACACACACACACACACACACACACACACACACACACACACACACACACACAAATACACTGAGGTGTGTGTCAGTCTTGCAAGAATGGAGATTTCCCCCAGGCATTTCTCTTGCTCTCCCCTTTTGTGGGCTCTCTGCATTCCCCCAGGCGACAGACCCAAACTAGCTGGACAAGAATCCAGAGCAGGGGATGGGAGGTGGGGGGACGGGACCCCAGACCGGTTTGGTCCAGTTTGTAAATTGTGGCTTGTGCTGCAAGGGGAAGAGGGTGACGGAAGGGCATGGGGTAGTCGGTCAGCAGGCCTCTGCCCTTCGTAGCTCTGCTTCAATTTCCTCCCTTTAAGACGTGGCAAAGGTTCTCTTCCTCAATGAGATCTGACGTCATGCCATGTTCTTAGGGAAAAGAGGTATGGCTCAGAGACTGGGCTCCATCTCTGAGGCTGGTTGGTGGACCAGCTCAGCTTTCTCCTCCCCCCCCCATGGCTTTCTCAGATGCCCTGTACGTCTCTTAGGAGAGCACAGCATGTGTCACCTTTGGCAAAGGTGAAGAGGGGTGGACTTCAACTCCCAGAATGCCCCACTGTGCTGGGCAAATCAGGCCCTTGTCTAGGCCAAAATTAAGAACTCTATGGCTTTCTGGTTCTGTTTTTCAAACCTGGCAAAATGAAGAGGGGTGGGCTTCAGCTCCCAGAATCCCCCAGCCAGCCTGCTTTAGGAGGGGTGGACTTCAATTCCCAGAATTCCTTAGCCAGTGCCTTAAGATGGGTGGACTTCAACTCCCAGAATCCCCCAGCCAGCCTGCTTTAAGGGAGGTGGACTTCAACTCCGAGAATCCCCCAGCCAGCCTGCTTTAAGAGGGGTCGACTTCCACTCCCAGAATTCCTCAGCCAAAGTCATCACAACCAATAATCCTGACAATTGCCCTCATTTTTCCAATCTGTAGCTGTGTGGGAAGACCCATTCCCACATCCTCTAGCTGGCCCACTGGAATTCTGGGAGTTCCACCCTTAGCCTCATCCCCTGTGAAGGGCTGACAGTTTCCTGAGCATATTATGAGTGGCCGGGCCCAGGAAGCCAGGCTGGCTGGGGAATTCTGGGAGTTGAAGTCCACCGGTCTTAAAAGGGGTCAAGCTGGAGAAACACTACTATGAGCTTTAAGCGCCCTCTGGTGGTGATAAGAGGTATTTCACCACCACATGAATCTATTCTATTTAGAGCAGCGGAACAGAAATTAAGCAAAAAAGAATACAGGGAGACTTACAACAGCTCCTTTACTCACCGCTCCAAGTTACAACAGAAGTGAAAAAAGTGTGTATGACTGCTTTTCACAGGACCCGTGCAACAACCCCATGGTCACATGATCAAAATTTAGACGCTTGGCAACTGACTCAGATTTATGACGGTCGCCGTGTCCCGGGGGGGCGGGTGTCACACGATCCCGCTTTGTGACCTACTGACCAGGAAAGTCAGATTCGCTTAACGACTTAAACACTGCAGCAATTCACTTAATGACTGTGGCGAGAACGGTGGTAAAATGGGGCAAAACTTGTGGAACCCATGTCTCACTTAGCAGCAGAAATATTGCGCTCCCTTGTGGTCGTAAGACGAGGACTACCCGTGCTTGCAAGATACAGGAGGCTCGTCCACCAAGGCTAGTATCTTCCCTTTCCACCTTTGGGCTCCTTTGTGAAAGTAATCCAGTTGATCTCGCTCCGTAAGTCTCTCTTACAGACATCAAATATTTACAAGGTTCAGGGATTCCGGTTACACAGTCGCAGCTGGGAAGCTGCGGAGGTTAAATTTCCATCCTGAAAATGTAGCCAACATGCAAGGACCGTTTTTACACCAGGCGTCCCCAAGCTGTGGGCCATGGCACACTCCTGAGATGTGGCCTGCTGCCCACTGGGCAGGACAGACAGGCCAGTGCGCGCACTCACTCCCACTCATGCTAGCGCTGCTGCTACAAAAATGGGGCACCGTGCAGTGAAAACGGGGCTCCATATGGTGAAAACGGGGCTCCGTGTGGTGAAAAATGGGGCTCCGTGCAGTGAAAACGGGGCTCCATATGGTGAAAACGGGGCTCCGTGTGGTGAAAAATGGGGCTCCGTGCAGTGAAAAATGAGCCTCCGTGTGGAGAAAAGGGGGCTGTGTGTGGAGAAAATGGGGCTCCCTATGGTGAAAATGGGGCTCCGTATGGCAAAAATGGGGCTTCATGTGAAAAAGGGGTTCCATACGGCAAAAACGGGGCTCCGTGTGGAGAAAACAGGGCACCGTGTGGAGAAAACGGGGCTCCGTATGGCGAAAATGGGGCTTCGTACGGCAAAAACGGGGCTCCGTGTGGAGAAAACAAGGCTCTGTATGGCGAAAACGGGGCTCTATGTGAAAATAGAGTTCCGTGTGGAGAAAACAGGGCTCCGTGTGGCAAAAACGGGGTTCCGTGTGGAGAAAATGAGGCTCCATGTGAAAATGGGGTTACGTACAGCGAAAACGGGGCTCCGTATGGTGAAAATGGGGCTCCGTGTGGAGAAAATGAGGCTCCGTGTGGGGAAAACGGGGTTCCGTGTGGGGAAAAAGGGGTTCCATACGGCAAAAACGGGGCTCTGTGTGGAGAAAACAGGGCACCGTGTGGAGAAAACGGGGCTCCGTATGGCGAAAATGGGGCTTCGTACGGCAAAAACGGGGCTCCGTGTGGAGAAAACAAGGCTCTGTATGGCGAAAACGGGGCTCCATGTGAAAATGGGGTTCCGTGTGGAGAAAACAGGGCTCCATGCGGCAAAAACGGGGTTCTGTGTGGAGAAAACGGGGCTCCATGTGAAAATGGGGTTACGTACAGCGAAAACTGTACGTTCCGTGTGGAGAAAACGGGGCTCCGTATGGCGAAAATGGGGCTTCGTACGGCAAAAACGGGGCTCCGTGTGGAGAAAACAAGGCTCTGTATGGCGAAAACGGGGCTCCATGTGAAAATGGGGTTCCGTGTGGAGAAAAGAGCTCCATGCGGCAAAAACGGGGCTCCATGTGGAGAAAATGGGGCTCCGTGTGGTGAAAACTGGGTTCCGTATGGCAAAAATGGGGCTCCGTGTGGTGAAAACGGGGCTCCGTACGATGAAAACAGGACTGTGTGGCAAAAACGGGGCTCCGTATGGCGAAAATAGGGCTTTGTACGGCAAAAACGGGATTCCGTGTGGAGAAAATGGGGCTCCCTATGGAGAAAACAGTGTGTGTGTGTGTGTGTGTGTGTGTGTGTGTGTGTGTGTGTGTATGTGTGTCCCGTGCGCATAAAATGCTTTCCCCTCCCTTTCCCTCCAGTCCGTCAATGAAGAAAGGTCGGAGAGCTGCTTTTTCAACTACTAACGTGAAAAAGAAATGTAAATATTTTTATCAGCAACATATTGTCTGGCTTCCAACCTTTAGTTTACTAACACACGTTAAACTCCTTTCTCGCTACCTTGTTTTTTTTCTAGCCATTGATAAAATGTGTCCCATATTCTAAAATATTCTGACTTTTCTTTCTCCTTCATTTGCAGGGTCACTCTGTCCATTTCTGCACAGTCCAAAATTTCCTTAATTATCTCTTCCTCTGCTCCTAATTCTTCATCCTTCCAACACTGAGCAAATAACAATTCCTCGCTGCAGTTAACACGCGTGCCACGTTAAGTATACACATTCCTTCCCACAATTTCCTACAATTAGGCCTCACACAAGTCGTTCTGGCTTAAAATCGATGTGTTTTTTTAGTCATTTTCTTCAACCGTAGATGTAGGCTTGACCAAAACCTTTTTTTGACTTTAGTCAAAAAGATGATAACATCTTCCTGGTTTTTGTCTACATTAAGCATTTGTGACTATAAAAATAATAATAAAATATTGGGAAAAAAAGAAATAAAAAACGGGCAGTGGCTCGTGGTGGGAGTGTGCAGTGACACTGGCAACGTGGCACAAATCGCTTACACACCGGAATTGTGTGTTGCATTTACCCACCCACCCCCAACATAGGGAGAAATTCCACCACCACTTGGGATGCTTTCGGCATTGCCGTGTCTGCGTCATTGTCTCTGCCACGCTGTGCCACGGCAGACGAGCAGATGGCATTGGTGGGCAGAGACTGGACGCTCCCCCCCACACACACACACCCGGGGTGCGAATGTGCAGGAGGCCCGTGCCTGGCTGTGCAATCTGTGGGGCTGGCAAACATATCCCCCCCCCTTTTTCCACCCCTTCTTCCTCTGGATTATTTTGCAGCGGTCGCGTCTGGCGCAATTGCTATTCTAATCTCCCTGTCCTTAAAGGAACTTGTGACTTCATCTCTCGCTGAGCCCTTTGTGTGTGTGTGTGTGTGTGTGTTTGTGGTTAAGAGCAGGGAAAGAGAGAGGTGGGGAGGGGAGGCACGTGGGAGCCCGTCCGGTCCTGTCCTGACCTCCTGACGCAGGAGAGGGACTTGCAGGGTTGGTGGGTGGGTGGGAACCAAAAATCCCCCCCCCAGCCCCGGTTTAGGATTTGCAGCCGTCTCACAAAGGGAGATTCTCTTGGGTAAAATTCATGGATGGATCCCTTAAAAATGGCTTTGCCTCCTGGAGCTGTGGGCGCAACATTGCTGGAGCTGGTCAAGGAACATTTGGATCTATCATCCACCCACCCACCCACCCACCCATCTATCTATCTATCTATCTATCTATCTATCTATCTATCTATCTATCTATCTATCTATCTATCTATCTATATCTCTCTTTATCTCTAATCTATCCATCTATTTATCTATCTCTACCTCTATCTCTACCTCTATATCTATCTATCTGTCTGTCTGTCTGTCTGTCTATCTATATCTCTTTATCTCTAATCTATCCATCTATCTATTTATCTATCTCTACCTCTATATCTATCTATCTGTCTGTCTGTCTATCTATCTATCTATATCTCTTTATCTCTAATCTATCCATCTATCTATTTATATCTCTACCTCTATCTCTACCTCTATATCTATCTATCTGTCTGTCTATCTATCTATCTATATCTTTTTATCTCTAATCTATCCATATATCTATTTATCTATCTCTACCTCTATATCTATCTATCTATCTATCTATCTGTCTGTCTGTCTATCTATATCTCTTTATCTCTAATCTATCCATCTATTTATATCTCTACCTCTACCTCTATCTATCTATCTATCTATCTATCTATCTATCTATCTATCTATCTATCTATCTATCTATCTATCTATCTCTCTCTTTATCTCTAATCTATCCATCTATTTATCTATCTCTACCTCTACCTCTATATCTATCTATCTGTCTGTCTGTCTGTCTGTCTATCTATCTATCTCTTTATCTCTAATCTATCCATCTATCTATTTATCTATCTCTACCTCTATATCTATCTATCTGTCTGTCTGTCTATCTATCTATCTATATCTCTTTATCTCTAATCTATCCATCTATCTATTTATATCTCTACCTCTATCTCTACCTCTATATCTATCTATCTGTCTGTCTATCTATCTATCTATATCTCTTTATCTCTAATCTATCCATATATCTATTTATCTCTACCTCTATATCTATCTATCTATCTATCTATCTATCTGTCTGTCTGTCTGTCTGTCTGTCTGTCTGTCTATCTATATCTCTTTATCTCTAATCTATCCATCTATTTATATCTCTACCTCTACCTCTATCTATCTATCTATCTATCTATCTATCTATCTATCTATCTATCTATCTATCTATGTATCTATCTATCTATCTATCTATCTATCTCTTTATCTCTAATCTATCCATCTATCTATTTATATCTCTACCTCTATCTATCTATCTATCTATCTATCTATCTATCTATCTATCTATCTATCTATCTATCTATCTATCTATCTATCTATCTATCCTTTTAAAACAGACAGCCATTCACTTTAGACTATCCATTTATTAAGATATTTACAAGCTGCGCTTTCTATCTGAATTACACGCCTCAGCCAGGCCAGGGGAATTTTTTTTAGGGATTTCTCCTGTTTTCATCAAAGTCTGCAACACTCTCTCTCTCTCTCTCTCTCTCTCTCTCTCTCTCTCTCCTTATTCCGATTAGTAATAAGACGTTGCTACTATAGGTTACGGGGAGTTTACTACCAGTAGCACCAGCCTTGGTTGCAGGCCTTCAAATCCGGACCAGCCTGAACCGATATTTCTCAACCATGAGAACTTTTAAGACAAGTGGACTTCAACTCCCAGCATTTCCCAGCTAGCAAGGGTTTACCAGAATTCAGCAAGGATAGCGCAAGAATAAATGTTCACCTCTCTTAAAGCAGGCTAGCTGGGGAATTCTGGGAGTTGAAGTCCACCTCTCTTAAAGCATCCTGGCTAGGAATTCTGGGAGTTGAAGTCCACCTCCCTTAAAGCATCCTGGCTAGGAATTCTGGGAGATGAAGTCCACCTCCCTTAAAGCATCCTGGCTAGGAATTCTGGGAGATGAAGTCCACCTCCCTTAAAGCATCCTGGCTAGGAATTCTGGGAGATGAAGTCCACCTCTCTTAAAGCATCCTGGCTAGGAATTCTGGGAGTTGAAGTCCACCTCCCTTAAAGCATCCTGGCTAGGAATTCTGGGAGTTGAAGTCCACCTCCCTTAAAGCATCCTGGCTAGGAATTCTGGGAGTTGAAGTCCACCTCCCTTAAAGCATCCTGGCTAGGAATTCTGGGAGATGAAGTCCACCTCTCTTAAAGCATCCTGGCTAGGAATTCTGGGAGTTGAAGTCCACCTCCCTTAAAGCATCCTGGCTAGGAATTCTGGGAGATGAAGTCCACCTCCCTTAAAGCATCCTGGCTAGGAATTCTGGGAGATGAAGTCCACCTCTCTTAAAGCATCCTGGCTAGGAATTCTGGGAGATGAAGTCCACCTCTCTTAAAGCATCCTGGCTAGGAATTCTGGGAGTTGAAGTCCACCTCCCTTAAAGCATCCTGGCTAGGAATTCTGGGAGTTGAAGTCCACCTCTCTTAAAGCATCCTGGCTAGGAATTCTGGGAGTTGAAGTCCCCACCTCTCTTAAAGCATCCTGGGTAGGAATTCTGGGAGATGAAGTCTGCCTCCCTTAAAGCATCCTGGCTAGGAATTCTGAGAGATGAAGTCCACCCCTCTTAAAAGTTCCCATGGTTGAGAAGCATTTGCGGATACAACGAGACACTAATTCTGCAAACCTGGAGCCCATAGGAGAATAGCATCACTGCTGTTTCCCACAATTGTCCGACAACACAACCACAAGCTGACTTGGCACCCAGCCGGTCATCAACCACGCGGGCAACAATCACCCCCCTGCTCAATGTTGCGGCTACGGGAACCTAGCTATCACCAGGGGATACGGGTGGAAACTAATCAAGGAGAGAAGCAACTTAGAACTAAGGAGAAACTTCCTGACAGTGAGAACAATTAACCAGTGGAACCGCCTGCCTCCAGAAGCGGTGAAGGCTCCAACACTGGAAGTTTTAAGAAGAGACTGGACAACCATTTGTCCGAAATGGTGTAGGGTTTCCTGCCTGAGCAGGGGGTTGGACTAGATGACCTCCAAGGTCCCTTCCAACTTTACTACTATTATTATTACCACACACATTTACGGATGGCAGAAACAGAGAGAGATGGCGACAGGTGTGCTCAGGGATGGAAAAACTGCCCAGGTGTGCGTGTGTGCGTGCAATAGCGCCGCTGTCCCTTTAATGCCCATCATCCACGTCGACTTTGTTTCCCTCGTTCCCGGGGCAGCTGTGTGCCCAGATCGAATTGCTCCGGAACTGAGCATCATCGAAGTCCAGCTCGTGACCTTGAACCCGGACGGTGTTAAGGCAGCCCTGGAAACGAGGAGATTCCGGAGTTTTCCCCTCTCCTGAAATAAAGATATATTTTTTAAAAAAGGAGTCGGAAATAATGAGAAGCCCAGCAGCATATAAATTCGGCTGCATTTCCATGCGTCGTTAGCCTGGGGAACTGCCTGCCACAAGATGCTGCAAATATAATTCAGGTTGACTTAGGGACCGTTCAGACATTACAAGAGCCTTGGAAAAAAAGGACCGTTTTCCACACTTACGACCATTGCTGCATCCTCCAGGGGTCACGGGATCAAAATTCGGCCACTGGGCAACTGACCCGTATTTATGACGGTCGCAGCGTCCCGGGGTTGCGCGATTCCCCTTTTTTTGTGACTTTCCGACAAAGCAAAGTCAGCGGGGGACTCACTTAACAACCAGGTTACCAACTTCGCAACTGCAGTGATTTGCTTAGCGGCCGTGGCGAGAAAGGTCATAAAACGGGGGCAAAACTCGCTTAACAACTTATCTTGCAGTGGAAATTCTGGGCTCCATTTTAAGTCGTGTTAGAAACCTGCCAGAGTATAAATTCCAAATGCCTGCGGAACTCCATGCCACAAGATTCAGGAGATGTACAGCTCTTCAGCAGAGTGAGATTATTTTTGGATTAAATTGATACGCTGCCCATCCGGGCGACTTGGGGTGACTTACACCCTCTTTTTAGCTGGAGTTAAGGTCGGATCTGGCTACACCCCCCCCTCCTGTCCCATGTGCCCCTTGCTATGGTTCCCCCCCCTTCCTGGGAAGACGTACCAGATGCCCCTCCGATGACCAGGTTTCCCATGTTGCTCAGCCAGACATCTCTCAGGCTCTCGTAATCGTCCCTGGGGGTGGGCTTGGTGACCTCGGTGTCGCCCAGACGCAGCGTGAAGGAGGAGGGGGTGAGGAGGAGGAGGAGGGGGGTGTCCAGGCAGCCCCCTTGGGGGAGAGGAAGCAGCAGGACCGTCTGGTTACCCAGTTCGGCCGTCAAATCCTGAGTGGGAGGGGAAGACACAAAGTGGGTTGAGGAGGAGGGCGGGGCTGGGTGCACTTTCCGTGGTTCTCCCCCCCCCCCCCACATGGCACCCACAGGCCCATGATGCCCTGCACAGAAGCCTCGGTGGAGGACTGTCTCAGGTCTCTCCCCACATAATAATAATAATAATAATAATAATAATAATAACTATGCAAAGAAGCTGAAGAAACAGTGGACCACTTGGTAAGCTGTTGCAAGAAGATTGCACAGACTGATTACAAGCAGCGGCATGACAAAGTAGCAACAATGGTGCATTGGAAGATCTGCAAAAAATATCATTTGCCTGTAAGCAAAAACTGGTGGGATCATAAAATAGAGAAAGTCATAGAAAATGATAAAATTAAACTGCTCTGGGACTTCAGAATTCAAACAGACAAGCACCTGCAACATAACACCCCAGACTTAACAATTGTCGATAAGAAAGACAAAAAAGTCTGGATAGTGGACGTGGCAGTGCCTGGAGATAGCAGAATAGAAGAGAAAGAACTGGAGAAAATAACAAAATACAAAGACCTACAAATAGAAATAGAAAGACTGTGGCAAAAGCAAGCAAGGGTAGTACCAATAGTAATAGGCTCCTTGGGTGCAATCCCAAAACAACTGGAGCACCACTTGAACACCATTGGCATTGACAAATTCGCTATTAGTCAATTGCAAAAGGCGGCCTTATTAGGAACTGCTTCCATCCTGCGACGATACCTGTAATACCATCAAACATCCACATCTGCCTATCCCAGGTCCTGGGTAAGGACTCGATAGGTAGACAAAATGCCAAATCCAGTCTGAACATCTGGCTGACCGTGCGATGATCCATAATAATAATAATAATAATAATAATAATACCTCCCCCAGTGAGGCACTACCTTGACGTGGTTGTGGGGCTTGTGTACTCTGAGGAAGATGAGAGCTATGCCAGAGGTTCAACCATACTGGACAGGTCTCATCAGAGGAGTCAGACAAAGAGTGTCTCTCCCATAAAAAATATGGTGAGACGTAAATTTCAGAATGCCATACCGGCTCGGATGTCGCCCGGGTTAACAAGGTCCGCGCTAGATATTGGAGTTCCTGGATATCTGGTGAAAAATGGGTTACAGGACTCAGGACTGTTGGCTGAGCAACCAGGGCCAGCAGCTGCAGAACTACTGGAAGAAAAGGTGTTTACCCGTCGCAGATACACAGTGATGGAAAACAAAGAAATAATGATCTGTTACTACAGATCAAGTCCAACAAGACGAGGATATCTAAAACGAATGCACCAGTTCTGGAAAGAACAACATCCAGAATCAGAAATAACAGAACAGAGACTAGCAGATCAACGCCGATTTATAACACGAAATAAAGTATTTACAGAAACAGAATTGGACGAACTGCAAAGGTTTACCCAGGGCAAAGAAATCAAAGCCTTACAAGAAGTAATTCAGAATGTAGAGGCAAACCAGGGGGAGTTGGCAGTGAAAGAATCCAGTAGAGATATACAACTGTTCTCATTTGGAAACCAGGCGCCTATTCCTCAGGAAGAACAAAACCTTCTAACTAAAGAAATAAAAGAATTGAAACAAAGAATAACTGAGCATCTAGAACAGCACAAAAACAACAGAATAAGGCTGCCTGCATTGAAGCTTGTTTCAAAGAAACAGCTAGCACAAGCATTAAAAGATGCAAATACTGCAATAGCAAGTATAAGCACCAATTCACTGCAAGAAACAAACCAACTAATGTACAGCACAGCTGCAGTTATAACTGAATACCTGGGATGCAAAATCAACAAAGAAGAAAAACAAACAAACAATGCACCACAAAAATGGAAGGTTAGACTAGAAAATAAGATCAGCAAGTTAAGATCACATGCAAGCAAGCTAGAACAGATGAAAGAAAAGAAGCTGAAGAACAAGAAGACCAAAGAATTCCTAATCAAGAAATACCACTTAGAAACAAGGAAGATCAAGGAAGCATTGGAAATAATAAAGCAACAAATAACAGCTATAGCCAGGAAAATCAGTAGATATGAAGCTCGAATTGCAAACTATAGGCAAAACCTCCAATTTCAATCCAATCAGAAATGTTTCTACCAATCCATCAATGGAGAAACTGCAAGGAATCAGTCAGTACCTGACAAGGAAGAAACAGTGCAGTTCTGGAAGCAGATATGGGATAACCCAAAGAAATACAACAAGGATGCGGCTTGGTTAAAAGAGGTGGATGCAAATAAAACAGAAGTTGAAATGAAAGAACTAGTAATAACAACAAAAATGGTAGAAAAAAGAGCAAAGAAAATCAAAAATTGGTCAGCACCAGGTGAAGATGAACTGCATGGGTTTTGGTTGAAACATCTAACTGTTATACACCCACTCATTGCCAAGCAGTTCAACAATATACTACAGGGAGGAGAAATTGAAAAGTGGCTAACAACTGGGAAAACCTACCTAATAATGAAAAATCCAGCAAAAGGGGCAACACCAGGTAACTACAGGCCAATTACCTGCTTACCAACAACTTTCAAATTACTAACTGGTGTGGTAGCTGATGCAGTACAACAGCATCTAGTTGAAAACAATCTCTTTCCACCTGAGCAGAAAGGAAACCGCCCCAATAGCAGAGGAACAAAAGATCAACTCCTAATAGACAAAATGATCTTGGAAAACTGCAAGAGAAGGAAGACCAACCTGAATGTGGCATGGATTGACTACAAAAAGGCATTTGACTCTCTGCCACATGATTGGATAATAAAGTGCCTAGAAATAACAGGAGTCAGTAGAAACATCAGAAAATTTGTGCAAAGATCGATGGCACAATGGAAGACACAGTTGCAGATCAATGGTGAGAAGCTGGGAGAGGTTAATATCAAGAGAGGAATATTTCAAGGAGATTCATTATCACCATTACTATTTGTTATTGCACTGTTTCGTCTGTCAACAATACTGAATAACTCAGGACATGGCTATCAAACATCAAAAACATCTGCTAGACTATCCCACCTCCTCTACATGGATGATCTGAAGCTGTATGGAAAAACATCATCTGAAATAGAATCGCTGCTCAACACTGTCCGTATATATAGCCAAGATATTGTAATGGAGTTTGGCTTGGACAAATGTGCCACACTTACTATCAAACAAGGAAAAATAGTGAAAACTGAAGGAATCAAGATGCCCCACGAAAATAACATTAAGAGTCTGGATGAGGAAGAGTACTACAAATACTTGGGTATCCTTCAAGCTGACAACATCAATCACACTGAAGTCAAGAAAAAGATTAGAGGTGAATACATCAAGAGAGTGAAGAAGATCTTAAAGTCCAAACTCAATGGAGGAAATACCATAAGGGCAATCAACACCTGGGCAATCCCAGTCATTAGGTACACAGCTGGAATAGTGGACTGGACTCAAGCAGAATTAAAAGCAATGGATAGGCAGACCAGAAAAATAATGACAATGAATCATGCCCTTCATCCACGAAGTGACATTGATAGACTGTATCTACCAAGGCAAATAGGTGGGCGTGGAATGCTACAAGTACATCAGATGGTTGAAGAAGAAAAAATGGCTTTGGAAGAATATCTGAAGAACAATGATGAAGATGCACTGAAATTAGTATATCAGGAAGGTTTACTAACTACTAGAGAGACCAAACTGGCCTACAAGAAAGATCAAATGAAGAACAGAATAGAGGCATGGGAAGACAAAGCACTACATGGCCAATACATGAAAAAAATAGCTGGGAAAGCAGATAATAATAAAACCTGGCAATGGCTAAGAGCAGGAAAACTGAAGAAAGAGACCGAGGGACTAATTCTGGCTGCACAAGACCAAGCCTTAAGGACAAATGCATACAAAGTCAAAATTGAGAAGACAGCAACAGACAGTAAGTGCCGTCTATGCAAAGAAGCTGAAGAAACAGTGGACCACTTGGTAAGCTGTTGCAAGAAGATTGCACAGACTGATTACAAGCAGCGGCATGACAAAGTAGCAACAATGGTGCATTGGAAGATCTGCAAAAAATATCATTTGCCTGTAAGCAAAAACTGGTGGGATCATAAAATAGAGAAAGTCATAGAAAATGATAAAATTAAACTGCTCTGGGACTTCAGAATTCAAACAGACAAGCACCTGCAACATAACACCCCAGACTTAACAATTGTCGATAAGAAAGACAAAAAAGTCTGGATAGTGGACGTGGCAGTGCCTGGAGACAGCAGAATAGAAGAGAAAGAACTGGAGAAGATAACAAAATACAAGGACCTACAGATGGAAATAGAAAGACTGTGGCAAAAGCAAGCAAGGGTAGTACCAATAGTCATAGGCACCTTGGGTGCAATCCCAAAACAACTGGAGCACCACTTGAACACCATTGGCATTGACAAATTTGCTATTAGTCAATTGCAAAAGGCGGCCTTACTAGGAACTGCTTCCATCCTGCGACGATATCTGTAATACCATCAAACATCCACATCTGCCTATCCCAGGTCCTGGGTAAGGACTCCATAGGTAGACAAAATGCCAAATCCAGTCTGAACATCTGGCTGACTGCGATGATCCATAATAATAATAATAATAATAATAATAATAATAATAATAATAATACCAGAAAAATAATGACAATGAATCATGCCCTTCATCCACGCAGTGACATTGATAGACTTTATCTACCAAGGCAAATAGGTGGGCGTGGAATGCTACAAGTACATCAGATGGTTGAAGAAGAAAAAATGGCTTTGGAAGAATATCTGAAGAACAATGATGAAGATGCACTGAAATTAGTATATCAGGAAGGCTTACTAACTACTGGAGAGACCAAACTGGCCTACAAGAAAGACCAAATGAAGAACAGCATAGAGACATGGGAAGACAAAGCACTACATGGCCAATACATGAAAAAAATAGCTGGGAAAGCAGATAATAATAAAACCTGGCAATGGCTAAGAGCAGGAAAATTGAAGAAAGAGACCGAGGGACTAATTCTGGCTGCACAAGACCAAGCCTTAAGGACAAATGCATATAAAGTCAAAATTGAGAAGACAGCAACAGACAGTAAGTGCCGCCTATGCAAAGAAGCTGAAGAAACAGTGGACCACTTGGTAAGCTGTTGCAAAAAGATTGCACAGACTGATTACAAGCAGTGGCATGACAAAGTAGCAACAATGGTGCATTGGAAGATCTGCAAAAAATATCATTTGCCTGTAAGCAAAAACTGGTGGGATCATAAAATAGAGAAAGTCATAGAAAATGATAAAATTAAACTGCTCTGGGACTTCAGAATTCAAACAGACAAGCACCTGCAACATAACACCCCAGACTTAACAATTGTCGATAAGAAAGACAAAAAAGTCTGGATAGTGGACATGGCAGTGCCTGGAGACAGCAGAATAGACGAGAAAGAACTGGAGAAGATAACAAAATACAAAAACCTACAAATAGAAATAGAAAGACTGTGGCAAAAGCAAGCAAGGGTAGTACCAATAGTCGTAGGCTCCTTGGGTGCAATCCCAAAACAACTGGAGCACCACTTGAACACCATTGGCATTGACAAATTCGCTATTAGTCAGTTGCAAAAGGCAGCCTTACTAGGAACTGCTTCCATCCTGCGACGATACCTGTGATACCATCAAACATCCACATCTGCCTATCCCAGGTCCTGGGTAAGGACTCGATAGGTAGACAAAAATGCCAGATCCAGTCTGAACACCTGGCTGTGCAATGATTAATAATAATAATAATAATAATAATAATAATAATAATAATAATAATAATAGTAATAAAGTTGGAAGCGACCTTGGAGGTCATCTAGTCCAACTCTCTGCTCAGGCAGGAAACCCTATTCCATTTTGGACAAATGGCCTTCACTCATTCCTTCATTCATTCATCCATCCGCCCTCCGTCTTTCTACCCTTCCTTCCTTCCTTCCATCTATCCTTCCAATCTTCCATCCATACCTTTCATCCATCCATCCATTTGTCAAACTTTCATCCATCTTTCCAACCTTCCTTCCATCTATCCTTCTTTCCTTCCATCTCTCCATCCATTCATCCATCCTTCCTTTCATCCATCCTTCCATCCATCCTTCTACCCACCCTTCCACTTGTCAAACCTTTGATCCATCTTTCCAACTTTCCTTCCTTTCTTTTCATCCATCCTTCTTCCTTACCTCCTTCCAACCTTAAATCCATCCTTCCTTTCTTCCTCCCATCCTTTCTTCTCCCTTCCAATCTTCCATCCATCCTTCTTCCTTCTATCCATCCTTCCATCCATTTGTCAAACCTTTGATCCATCATTCCAACTTTCCTTCCATCCATCCTTCTTCCTTCCATCCTTCCAACCTTAAATCCATCCTTCCTTCCTTCCTCCTGTCCTTTCTTCTCCCTTCCAATCTTCCATCCATCCATCCTTCTTCCTTCCATCCATCCTTCCATCCATTTGTCAAACCTTTGATCCATCTTTCCAACTTTCCTTCCATCCTCCCAACCTTAAATCCATCCATCCTTCCTTCCTTCCTTCCTTCCTTCCTTCCTTCCTTCCTTCCTTCCTTCCTTCCTTCCTTCCTTCCACCCACCCACCCACCCACCCACCCACCCACCTGATCATCTGGTGGACGCCCACACAGTTGTGGCCACCCTCTTGACTTTTCGCCCCCTCCCAGCAGTCATTCCTGGCAGCCCAACCCATCTGGCGGGCACCTCCACGGCCAGCCAGCCCTGCCCCCCCCCTGGCAAAGTGTATGTGTGTGTGTGTGTGTGTGTGTGTGTGTGTGTGTGTTCCTGCTACCAGCCATCCGGGATGCGAGGAAGTTCAGATGCCTCCGCCCATCCGCCCTCTCCGTCCTCACCGTGCGCTCCAGGGCCAGGCGCAGGGCCGGGCGCTGCTCCTCCACCGCCCAAACGGCCAGCAGGGTGCTGAGCTGGGGGGCGGCCCTGATCCGCAGCTGCAGGGAGAAGCGCCAGTTCCCGTCCATGGGGCTGAGCCCGACGGGGAGGCCTGCGAGAGGAGGAGGAGAAGGAGGAGGAGAAGGCCGTGGCTGGCACCTCCGGCAGCTGCCACCGCCGGTGCCCACCCGTTGACGAGCAACGGGGGCACTGCCCTGCCAGGCCCTCCCCATCTAGGGACTCCACAGCCCCTGGTGCCCAGCCATACCTGAGACTTGAAAGACGGCCAGTCCGTCGCCAGGGAAGAAGCTGCCCCGCTGGACGGTGGCCAAGCAGACCTTGGCGCCGGGGTCCTGCAGGGACGCCCCCTCTTGCCACGGTTGGCTGGTGTTCAACCAGTCCCAGCGCCTGATGCAGCCGTCCAGGGCCGGGTTCAGCTGCAGACCCCCGTCAGTCCAGGGAGGGGGTGGGGGGAGAGAGGAGGAGGAGGAGGATGAGGCAGGATGGGGAAAGAAAAAAAGACCCTCTTGAAATTGGGGTGGGGGGCTTCGGGGAGGAGAGGGGGGGGCGGCAGGGAGAGCCTGGCGCCGAAGGGCGTGGCGGTTTCAGGCGATGGTGAATCCCTGGTTCCGCAGGCCGTAAGGGAGCCTGACTGTCCCCGGTCGTTAAGTCGGGACAGTCGTAAAGTGGGTGGATTGCGTGACTGGCCCCGCTTTGCAACGGTTGTTTTTTGGGGCGGTCATAAGTCAAGACCTTGCAAGCTGAGCATCTGTTCCTGTTCTGCATTTTATTGTTCTATTCTATTCTATTCTATTCTATTCTATTCTATTCTATTCTATTCTATTCTATTCCATTCCATTCTGTATTTTATTATTCTATTCTATCTGTATTTTATTATTCTATTCTATTGTGTATTTTATTATTCTATTTATTCTATTATTTTATTATTCTATTCTTATTATTCTATTCCATTATTTTATTATTCTATCTGTATTTTATTATGCTATTCTATTGTGTATTTTATTATTCTATTTATTCTATTATTTTATTATTCTATTCTATTATTTTATTATTCTATTCTATTCTGTATTTTATTATTCTATTTATTCTATTCTATTCTGTATTTTATTATTCTATCTGTATTTTATTATTCTATTCTATTCTGTATTTTATTATTCTATTCTATTCTATTCTATTCTATTCTATTCTATTCTATTCTATTCTATTCTATTCTATTCTATTCTACCATTCCTATTTCTATTTTATCCTATCCTATCCTATCCTATCCTATCCTATCCTATTCTATTCTATTCTATTCTATTCTATTATTTTATTATTCTATTCTATCTGTATTTTATTATTCTATTCTATTCTTATTCTATTCTATTATTTTATTATTCTATTCTATCTGTATTTTATTATTCTATTCTATTCTGTATTTTATTATTCTATTTATTCTATTCTATTCTGTATTTTATTATTCTATCTGTATTTTATTATTCTATTCTATTCTGTATTCTATTCTATTCTATTCTATTCTATTCTATTCTATTCTATTCTATTCTACCATTCCTATTTCTATCCTATCCTATCCTATCCTATTCCTATCCTGTCCTGTCCTATCCTATCCTATCCTATCCTATCCTATCCTACTCTACTCTACTCTATTCTCCATTTTATTATTCTATTCTATCCTGTCCTGTCCTATCCCATCCCATCCCAACCTATTCTTATTATTTCTATTTCTAATCTGTTCTGTTCTTTGCAATAAATTCCAGTATAGCACAATGGGACAAATCCAGACCCCCTGGCTCATAAATGATGCTTTATGGCTAGTGAACAATTTGAATGGCTCAAACCATGGCTCAAACAAGCCATGATTCAAACACCCTGCCCAAAAGCTTTAGACCAGGGGTAGGCAACCCAAAACACTTAAAGAGCCACTTGGACCCGTTTCCCACCAAAAACAAAACACTGGGAGCCGCAAAACCCTTTTGATATCTAAAATGAAGATAACACTGCATATATCCTTTTTTACCTTTATTATAGGTGTGTGTGTGTGTTTGTGTGTGTGTGTTTGTGTGTGTATGTATGTGTGTGTGTGTATATATGTATATGTATATATGTATGTGTATACACACACACACACACACACACATACACACACAGGTAAAAAAAGGATATATGCAGTGTTATCTTCATTTTAGATGTCAAAAGGGTCTCTCTCTCTCTCTGTCTCTCTCCCTCCCTCCCTTTCTATCTGCCCTTGGTCTGCCTGCCACTCCTCTTCCCCCACTCTCTTTCTTTCTCTCTCTCTCTCTCCCTCTCTCTCTCCCTCTCTCTCTCTTTCTCCCCCCCCTCTCCTATCTGCTGCTCACCTGGCAAGCTTCAAGCTGTTGTCCAACAAGCTCAGGGGTAGGCAACCTCGTCTCTTTTATGACTCATGGACTTCAACTCCCAGAATTCCTGAGTCAGCCTAGCTGGGCTAGCTAGCTCTCTCCTGCCCTTCCTGCTTCCTGCTTCCTGCTTCCTGCAGAGATGCAGCAAAGGGAGGAGCTCCGCCCAGTAAGCTTTTCAGCTCCTCGGAGAATACTGTGAGTGCACTCTCTTTTACACATACACACAGACACAGACACAGACACAGACACACACACACACACACACACACACACACACACACACACAGAGAAGCAGGGAAGCGCAATTGCCTCTCTCTGGCTCTCTCTCTCTCTCTGCAAAGGCAGAGGAGGCTGGGAGCCACAGGGGAAGGCTCAAAGAGCCGCATGCGGCTCCAGAGCCGCAGGTTGCCGACCTGTGCTTTAGACAGATGGACGTATCTCTCAAGCTAAAGATTGGCTATGTGTTTTGAACTGGGCCCAAATTCAAATCCTAATTTTCCCCCATTCTGACCCTGGATCCGTTATCCTTATTCCCCCTGACCCACCTTGCAGGGCTGTTGTGAGAATAAAACAGAGGGAGGGTGAAAAATAAAAGAGTTTTTGGATTACTTTAGAGCCGTGTTTTCAAGCTAGGGAGCTATGAAAAGTATATACTTCAGCTCCCAGAATTCCCTGGCACTAATGCGTTCCTTTTGATGTGTATACCCACTGTGGCCTGCATACTCTCTTATAATCCTTTCCTCTGCAATCTTTCCACTTATAAGTAAGCAGGCCACAGTGGGGGTCCACACTTTTCATAGCTCCCAAGTTTGAAAACAGGTATGGCTGGCTAGGGAATTCTGGGAATTGAAGTCCAATTAAAGCACCCAAGCTCGAGAAAAAACTGGTTTAGAGAAAAGATGGGAAAAGGAATCCATTGGGGAACTTTAGGCCGTTTTGGGTCTCGCGGCGTACGGACGCCGGAGGACAGAGCTCCGTCTTACCGGGACCAGCAATTCAGTCGGCAAGATGAACAGGCCTCCCACCCCGATGCGCATCTGGGGGGTGGTCTGGTTCACAATCGGGTGGGAGACGTGGCTGAGGGTGAGTTGGTCCTCTCCGTCAAGCAACAACATTACGATGTGTCCTTCGTTCTTCACCGTAATCTGTCCGGGGAGCACAGGAGACGTCGCAAAGTGGGACAGAGGAAGAGGAGAGTCAGAAAGGATCGGGACCCCTCCCCACCGGAGGACATGGGACACATGGGGGAAGCAGGGGGGGTCTCCTTTAGCTGATAGGTAGTCCTTGACTTATGACCCGCTCCATTTCAATGCATCGTTAGCCTGTGGAACTCCCTGACACAAGATGCAGCAAATATACAAGGACAGCCTTTGACTTACAACCGTTTGTTTAGTGACCGTTTGAAGTTACGACGGCACTGGAAAAAGCGATTTAGGACCATTTCTCGCACTTATGTCCATCGCAGCATCTCTGCGGTTATGGGATCAAAATTTGGACACTCAGCAACTGACTCGTATTTACGACGGTCGCAGCGTTCCCGGGATCACGATCCCCTTTGGCGACCGTCTGACCAGCAAACTCCAGGGGGAAGGCGGATTTGCTTAACGGCCGCACGATTCACTGAACGACTGTGGTGATTCGCTTAACGGCAGTGGCAAGAAAGCTCTTGAAATGAGGCGCTACTCGTTTAATGACTTGCCTCGCTGAGCGGTGGAAACGCTGGTCTCGTTTGTGGTCGTAAGTCGAGGACCCGCCTGTCGTCTTACCCGATGCCACTGGCCGTCGTTGAGACGCCGCCCCCCGGAGACGGTGATGTTGGTGACGGAGTTGTGGATCTGCATGATCGGTTTCCCCCGACGCAAAGCGAGGACGAACCAGTCCAAGCCGGGATTCGTGTCCCCAAAGAAGATGACCCCTTCCGGGTCGAAGGTCCGGAAGTCAAAGGAGGAAACTGCACTGGGGGGGGGAGGAAAAGGGAGGGTCATCTCAAGGGGGGAACCAGAGGGGGGAGGGCCTTGATGCAGACCCCTCCTGGATGGGGAAGACACGGTGCCGTGGATGGTCATTGACTTCTCTTACACACCTCCCTCTCTCTCTCTCTTTCTCTCTCCCATTCTCTCTCTCTCTTTCTCCCATTCTCTCTCCCTCTCTCCTGCTCTCTTTCTCTCTCCCATTCTCTCTCCCTCTCTCCTGCTCTCTTTCTCTCTCCCATTCTCTCTCCCTCTCTCTCTTCCTCTCTCTCCCACTCTCTCTCTTTCTCTCTCTCCTTCTTTCCCACTCTCTGTCTCCTGCTCTCTTTCTCTCTCCCATTTTCTCTCTCTCTCTCTCTCTCCCACTCTCTCTTTCTCTCTCTCCCTCTTTCCCACTCTCTCTCTCTCCCGCTTTTTCTCTCTCCCCTCTCACTTTCTCCCATTCTTTCTTCTCTCTCTCCCTATCCCGCTCTCTCTCTCTCTCTCTCCCTCTCTGCCCCTCTCTCCCACTTTCTTTCTCTCCCACTCTCTCTCCCCCTCCCTCTCTCCCACGTTCACCCTGCCTCTCCCACTGTCTCTCTCTCACTCTTTCTCTCCCTCCGTCTCTCCCACTTTTGCCCTCTTTCCTTCTCTTTTTCTTTCTCTCTCCCTCCCTTCTTTTCTCTTTCCCTCCTTTCTCTCTCTCCCTCCCTTTCCTTCCTTTCTCTTTTTCTTTCTTTCTTACTCTTTCTTTCTTTCCTTTTTCTTTCTTTCCTTTCTTTGTTCTCCCTCCCTTCGTTTCTCATTTTCTCTTCTCCTCTCTCTTTCTTTTTCTCTTCCTCTTTCCCTCTCTCTTTCCCTTTCTTCCTCCCTCTCTCTCTCTCTCCTTTCCTCTCTCTGTACTAAAGATCCCATCATCCCCGCACTCCTCTTCTCCTGCAGGGGGGGGCTTCTTCACCCTCCCCGAGAGACCCTCCCCCCAGCTGCTCTGGGACCCCACCGGGGACCTGGCGCACACTCCGTCCTGGGCCTCGCAGCACGTAGCCTGGCAGCCTTGCGCGGCATCCTGACAAAGCCCGCGCAACTCCTGGAAGGAAGGCGCGCTCCCCGGATGGGGCGGGGGAGGGGGGGAAAGAAGCCCCTAGGCCACGCCCCCTGCCCACCCACCCACCCACCCGCCCCCCTCCGAGGTTTCCTTCCTTACCTGGTTACCCTTCGCAGGTCAATGAGGAGACTGGCAGTTGGGGAGGGGTCTCCCCATCTCTGTCCCAGATTCAGCCCCCCGGCTTCCACGGCCGAGCCTGGGAAACAGGCACCCAGCTGGAAAGATTTGGGGGGGGGGGGGGAAGACCGGCATCAGCCTCGGCCGCCCGCCAGGGGGCAGCACCCCACTCGCGGAGAAACAATAGCCGCGCAGTACCCGAGCGCGCCGCTAGGGGAGCGGATCGCCCGCGTACGGTGCGCGGCGAGCTTTGAGCCACGCGGGGGCAGCCTTGCTCCGTGGGAAACGGCGCGGGAGGGGCGGGGAAGTCCGCAAGTCCACCCGGGGTGGGGGGGAGGTCGTCGCTAGGGAGCTCGGGCACGACTGGATGATCTCGCCCACCGCGGAGAGCTTGCTCCGTTTCCCTTTGGCAAAAAAAAAGGGATCCTCTTCAAATCAGCCTCGACCCCCCCCTCCCCACCACCCCCCTCGGAAGGGTCTCGCTTGCGCTGGATCCCGCGGGACCCTGAGAAATTCAACCGGTGAAGCCGCTGCCTCTTTTCTGCCCGTGCTCAAGCAGCTGGGTGCGCCGTGCCAAGCTGGGGCAGAGGACACAGTGGTCAGGGACCTTGGAGGTCTTCTAGTCCACCCCCCCCCCCAATCCCATTCTGGCTGTCCGGTTCTAAAACGAATTAGCGTTCTTTTTGCAGACACCCGTGGGGGGACCTAGAGCCCCATTCCTGTGCCTTAAGCGCAACGGGGCCTTCCCCTGTTGAACTGCAGCCTGCGCTCCTGATATGGATAGTGGCCACATCCTTTTAGAGCGTTAAACCGTCCGGATGAAGGAAGAGGGGGCCAATTGGATCACGCTGACCGGAAGCAAGACCCAAGACCCCCTTGGGTAGGGGGGGGGTCCTCAAGCTTGGCGACTTTAAGACTGGTGGACTTCAACTCCCAGAATTCCTCAGCCAGCAACGTTGAAGCCCACCAGTCTTAAAAGGCGCCGAGGTGGAAGACCCCTGGCATAGGGCTGGCTTGCTCAAGCAGCGGGTTGGACTATATGACCTCCGGGGGTCCCTTCCAATTCTGGAATTCCGTCATCTGCAGCCTGCTCGACTCACCTTCAGCGCCTCCCCCTCTTCTTGAATCGGGTCCCCCCTGACCCAGGGGGGGCCGGGGACCACCAGCAGGATCAGCCAGGCAGCAGCTGGGAACATGGCTGGACGGCGCAGACAGTCCGCCCGGACTGGAGCCGTCTGTGGTCAAATTCCAATTTTTCGGATCCTGTTGACATAAACTTTTCCAGGGGTCAAGGCCCCTAGTCTAGCCAGGCTGCCAGGCCAGTGCCTCTCCCCCCCCCCAAGGCCTCACCTGTCTTTGGGGAAGGGTCCTGACTTCTCCCACCAGGTTGACTAACTGATCTGCAAGCACTCAGAATCGGAATGGGACCCTTGGAGGTCGTCTAGTCCAACCCCTTGCTCATGCAGGAGACCCTACACTTCTTTCGGACAAATATGTAATGTGATCAGCTGGAAGGGACCTGGGAGGTTGTCTAGTCCAACCCCCTGCTCAGGCAGGAGACCCTACACTTATTTCGGACAAATATGTAATGTGATCAGCTGGAAGGGACCTGGGAGGTTGTCTAGTCCAACCCCCTGCTCAGGCAGGAGACCCTACACTTATTTTGGACAAATATGTAATGTGATCAGCTGGAAGGGACCTGGGAGGTTGTCTAGTCCAACCCCCTGCTCAGGCAGGAGACCCTACACTTATTTCGGACAAATATGTAATGTGATCAGCTGGAAGGGACCTGGGAGGTTGTCTAGTCCAACCCCCTGCTCAAGCGGGAGACCCTATATACCCATTTCAGGCAAATAGGTAATGTGATCAGAACAGAGCGAAAAGGGACCTTGGTGGTCATTTAGTCCAGCCCCCTTCTCAAGCAGGAGACCCTACACCATTTCGGACAAGTGGCTGTCCAGTCTCTTCTTAAAAACCTCCAGCGATGGAGTACCCACAACTTCCAGAGGCAAAATGTTCCACTGATCATTCATAGAATAACAGAGCTGGAAGGGGCCTCAGAGGTCATCTAGTCCAACCCCCTGCTCGAGTAGGCGATCCTGTACCATTTCAGACAAGGGACTGTCCAGTCTCTTCTTAAAAACCTCCAGCGTGCTTCCCCACCGGCCTCAATTGTCAAAAGAGGGGATCACGTGACTTTGGGAACACCGTCATAAATAGGAACTTTGAATTTTGGTCAGGGGGATGCTGCAATGGCCGTAAGTGTGAAACACGGCCTTAATTTCATTTGTACCTGAACAGTCACTAAACAAACTGTGGTTAAGTAGAGGATTACCTGTATTCCTTTAGTTCCCAAAGGCTGTTTAAACTAGGGAGGTCTTCAAAATTGGCCCTTTGATGACTTGCGGACTTCAACTTCCAGAATTCCTCAGCCAGGAACGCTGGCTGAGGAATTCTGGGAGTTGAAGTCCGCAAATCATCAAAGGGTCCTAGTTCCCTCACGCTGGCTGAGGAATTCTGGGAGTTGAAGTCCACCAGTCCTCAAAGGGTCCTAGTTCCCTCACGCTGGCTGAGGAATTCTGGGAGTTGAAGTCCATGAGTCCTCAAAGGGTCCTAGTTCCCTCACGCTGGCTGAGGAATTCTGGGAGTTGAAGTCCACAAGCCATCAAAGGGCCCTAGTTCCCTCACACTGGCTGAGGAATTCTGGGAGTTGAAGTCCACGAGTCATCAAAGGGCCCTAGTTCCCTCACGCTGGCTGAGGAATTCTGGGAGTTGAAGTCCACAAGCCATCAAAGGGCCCTAGTTCCCTCACACTGGCTGAGGAATTCTGGGAGTTGAAGTCCACGAGTCCTCAAAGGGTCGCAGTTCCCTCACGCTGGCTGAGGAATTCTGGGAGTTGAAGTCCACGAGTCATCAAAGGGTCCTAGTTCCCTCACGCTGGCTGAGGAATTCTGGGAGTTGAAGTCCACGAGTCCTCAAAGGGTCGCAGTTCCCTCACGCTGGCTAAGGAATTCTGGGAGTTGAAGTCCACGAGTCCTCAAAGGGTCCTAGTTCCCTCACGCTGGCTGAGGAATTCTGGGAGTTGAAGTCCACGAGTCCTCAAAGGGCCAAGTTGGAAGACCGCCTAGTTTAAACAGTGCCGGTTAATGCCTTAGCCTGCCCCACAAAGCAGGGAAAGGGGAAGTCAGTAGCTGCCCGGGCAGTCTGGGCGGTGGGGTTGGACTAGATGACCTCCCAAGCCCCTTCCCTTTTACGCTCTCTTTGCAAAATCTCAGCCACCTGCTTCGACGTGGCCAGAAGAGCCGCACAGGGAGACTCTGGCGCAGCGGATCCTCCGGAGATCCCTCGCCAGATGAGGACGGGAAACGGGGAAACAGTCTGGCTATTGTGCAGATGTTGTGCAAGCTGTTGGCAGCCCAATGCGGCTTTTCGGGAAATGGTGCATTGTCTTGCCAGGATGCCAGAGAGGGCCCGAGTCTCCTCTTCCTTGGGGGCGCAGAGATCAGGCCCCCAGATTGCCACGCACCGCGGGGGGGGGGGCAAATAACGCCTCCCTTTCCACCCATCTGCGGGGTGAACTTCCTTCCTCTTTCCCAGATCTTCACTACCACGTCCTTCTTCCTCCCCCCCCCGCCTCTCTCCCCCCCCCAGTCCTGTTCTTCTCTCCTTCTTCCTCCCCCCCCCGCCTCTCTCCCCCCCCCCCCAGTCCTGTTCTTCTCTCCGGCTGCGAGTTTCCTGTGTCCGTCTCAGGCTTCGCAGCTGAGCAACAGAATACAGAATAAAGAGACTCGGGAGGGACCTTGGAGGTCATCTAGTCCAACCCCCTGCTCAGGCGGGAAACCCTATGGTATCTTTGACAAATGGCTGTCCAATCTCTTCTTTAAAACTTCCAGTGTTGGAGGAGGGAGGCAGGGAGGGAGGAAGAAAGGAAGGAAGGAAGGATAACGGAATAACAGACTCGGAAGGGACCTTGGAGGTCATCTAGTCCAACCCCCTGCTCAGACGGGAAACCCTATGGTATCTTTGACAAATCTCTTCTTTAAAACTTCCAGTGTTGGAGGAGGGAGGGAGGAAGAAAGGAAGGAAGGATAACAGAATAACAGACTCCGAAGGGACCTTGGAGGTCATCTAGTCCAACCCCCTGCTCAGGCAGGAGACCATGTTCCATTTCAGACAAATGTCTGTCCAGTCTCTTCTTAAAAAGGAGGAGGAGGAGGAGGAATAACAGGATAACACAGTGGAAAGGGACCTTGGAGGTCATCTAGTCCAGCCCCCTGCTCAAGCAGGAGACCCTAAACAGTGGCTGTCCAGTCTCTTGGAGGAGGAGGAGGAAGAGGAGGATAACAGACATGGAAGGGATCTTAGAGACCACCTAGTCCAACCCCCTGCTCAGTGACTAGAGACCATTTCAGGCAAATGGTTATCCAGTCTCTTCTTGAGGAAGGAGGAGGAGGAGGAGGAAGAGGAGGAGGAGGAGGAGGAGGGGGAGGAGGAGGAAAAGGACTGGGGGGTCCTGGGTGCTTTCTGAGCTTGGCTGTTTTCTTGCAGACGTTTCATGACCCAGCTAGGTAACATCATCAATGCTAGAAGGGGGAGGGATTTGTGGAAAGGAGGAGGAATAATAGGATAACAAGAGTTGGAGGGGACCTTGGAGGTCATCTAGTCCAACCCCCTGCTCGGGCAGGAAACCCTGCACCATTTCAGACAAATGTCTGTATAGGTAATCCTCAATGTACAATCACAACGGAGTGGTGCTTTTGCAGTCTTTGGAAGTCCAGGCACCTTTGCTGCACCAAACCTCTGCGCACTTCCTTTAGGCACGAACTAAAAAAAAAACAAAACAACAACCCCGCACCGTTTTGGCAACGGATGGGCTCCCTGGAGGGCCACGCGCACCTGTCTTGCGCTTCGATGGGGGTGAAAGGGCCGTCAGCCGAGAGGGCAATGGCTTGTTTGCTCGTGGTTGCAACAACGCCGCCGGAGGAGTAGAGCGAGGGCAAAGGTCCGGGTCTTGCAAGTTGAAAGGCAGGCAGGTGTGCGTCCGTGTGCTAAAACTGACTCTGTGGGGAGGGGGATACATAGGGCTATGTTTGTTGGCAGGTGTTGTAGGGCAAAGTTAATAATAATAATAATGTTGGATGGGACCTTGGAGGTCATCTAGTCCAACCCCCTGCTCAGGTAGGAAACCCTATACCAGTGGTTCTCAACCTTTTTAATGCCGCAACCCCCAACCGGTCGTAAGTCGAGGACTACTCAACCGGTCGTAAGTCAAGGACTACTCAACTGGTGCAGCACCGTTTGCAGACTGGGGCTTTTGGCGGGCTCAGCAGGGCAGACAGCCTGGACAATTCCTATTGGCTTTTGAAAGCCAATCGAATTAGACTCTATTCAAGAGAGTCTATTCTATTGGCTTTCAAAAGCCAATAGAATAAAAGGGAGGAGCACAGCTAAGGAAAAGGGGGAAAAAATGGTGGACTGCGTTGTTTGGCGACCCCCGTGAAATGGTCGTTCGATCCCAAATGGGGTCCCGACCCTCTGCCCTATACCATTTCAGACAAATGGCTGTCCAGTCTCTTCTTAAAAACTTCCAGTGTTGGAGCATTCACCGCTTCTGGAGGCAGGTTGTTCCACTGGCTAATTGTCCTCACTGTCAGGAAGTTTCTCCTTAGTTCTAGGATGCTTTTCTCCTTGATCTTGGGACGCTGAGGGAAGACTGGGGAGGAGGGGCTTAAGCCCCCCCCACCGCGACAGTTAATTTAACAGCAGCAAGACAAAAATGAACTCATTTTGACACTTTTGAGTTCGCTGATTAAAGTCGGTTTACGGTTCTAGAAATGGCCTTGGGACTTGTCAAATGGGCCAGGCAAAAATGTTGGGGCTGTAGTTGTGTTTTGCACAGGACTGTGGGGGTCCATGGTGGTCTCTGAGGTTGGTTTTCTTGCAGACGTTACATGACCCAACTAGGGAACACCATCAGTGATGGAAGGGAGGGGGGATTGTGGAGACAGGAGGAGGATTATGGGGTCTGTGGTGCTCTCTGAGCTGGGTGGTTTCCTCGCAGACGTTTCATGACCCAACTAGGGAACATCATCAGTGCTAGAAGGGTTGGTTTGTGGAGAGGAAGAGGAGAACAATGACTCTGGGGTCCTTGGTGGTCTCTGAGCTGAGTGGCTTTCTTGCAGACATTTCACAACCTAACTGGGTAACATCATCAGTGTTAGGAGAGGGGTATGCAAAGAGGACGACGACTGTGGGGTCCTTGGTGCTCTCTGAGCTGGGTGGTTTTCTTGCAGACGTTTCATGACCCAACTAGGGAACGTCATCAGTGCTACAAGGGAGGGGGGTTGGAGGACTGTGGGGTCCCTAGTGCCCCCCAAAGCTGGGTGGTTTCCTTGCAGACATTTCATGACCCAACTAGGGAACATCATCCATTCTAGAAGGGAGGAGGAGAACGACAATGATTCTGGGGTCCTTGGTAGTTTCCAGGCTTGCTAGTTTACTTGCAGACATTTCATGACCCAACTAGGTAACAGCATCACACTAGTAGGAATCGGGGTTAACCAGAACCGATGAAGTTTCCTAGTTGGGTCATGAAATGTCTGCAACGAAACCGCCAAGCTCAGAGAGCACCCAGGACTCCACAGCCTTTAACCTCCTCCTCGTCTTCCCCCCCTCCTTTCCACAAATCCCACTCCCTGCACACGTGGGTTGTGTAGCCCCCATTGTGTCTTTCCTGTCTCCCAGCCCAGGAGTGTGCCAAAGCGGAAATTGGCGTTCGTCGGGCGCGCTTTGCAACAGTGTCACCGTCAACATATAATTGTTGTTTTATTCTGAAGAAGTTATTGGAGTTACACACAAAGATGCAGAAAGATAAATACGGCAATTGTCTAACGGATTCCGCACACTGTCACACTCGGGAAACAGAGATTGGGAAAAAGCGGCAGAAAAACGGTGGTTCGTCCTCGGGATTACGACCAACGGGTGATTTTTTATCGGTTGTCTCCTCCTGCTGTCTCGCGCGCGCTCTCTCTCTTTCTCTCTCCTAAGTCTCAATCTTGTTTTCCTCTCTCTTTCTGTCTCTCTCTCTCTCTCTCTTTATTATTATTCGTTTATTTGTGTTGGTTTGTTTTTTTTTTGCTTTTCTGTAGTTTCCTTAAACAGTTTCAGTAAATATCTAAAGTGCCATAAAACTAGCTAGAGGTGCTTCTAAAAAAATAAAAATAAAAGACGAGTTACATTCAGTAGCAAACGGTCAACAATCACCGGAGCCCCCCAGTGACAAAGTGCAAAAGATCGGAGAGACGGACCACTATATACATGTCAGTGACCTCCCCCTTCTGCCCCCAATGTTCCCCCCCCCAAACCCAGACCCTCCTGTCCTGGCGGGAGGACCATCCAGAATACCTTTGGCGCGTGCTCTCGCTCAGCCCAGCCTCGTCTGCCTTGCCCTCCCGTCTATGGATGCAATCAAGGGGTGTGCTGCTGGAAATGCAGCCCCCCCCCCGCTCAAAAAACCCACTGGGGTCCACGAAGTACCCCTGCCTCCTCGTGCAGAGCAACAGTGTGCTAAAACCTTGCTAGCTGGAGGCCCCTGCACACCAGACCTGCAAGCAAGCGTTATTTGGATCCCTCTCCACCCCCCCCCAAAAAATGCCAGGAGAATATTGGAGAAGGACAGGACCCCAACATATTCCAGAATGGCAGCCCTGCGTAGCCCACCCTCTAAGGGGGAGGGGGCAGCGTGCAGAAGGGGCTGCAGGACGGGAAAATGTGCGGGAGAACGCTGCATTGAAGTGCAGCCTGCTGTCAACTGAGGAACGCATCAGATGTTGGAAGCACGAAGGGCTGGAAAGGCAGGTGGTAGGGGGGAAAAAAGACTCATGGCAGCAGAAAAGGAGGGGGCCCCAGGTCTCAGTGTTCGGGGGGGGGGGAAGGATGGGCAGAAATGGGCATGGTGTGGTGGGACTCGGCTGCAGCAGCGAAGCAGGGAGGGCCGTCTGCCATGACGGAGTGCGGCAAAGAGGCAGCATCGGGAAACAATTATCGTCCCTTGCGTGGGAAGGGATTTTGTGCACGGCCGTGCCTGTCTACGAGGTCCCTGTAGCCAGCCACTGTACAGAGGAGGAGGGCAGGTGTGTCCCTGTGATCCCGAGTACCCTGGTCCCAATTCTGCAGGTGGAACGGGGTTCAAAGGTCGCGGTCCTGGCACCTGAACATCCAACTCCCCTGCCTGATTCTACACTGGGAATTCTACACAGTGTACTGTCCAGGGAACTCCGCGGTGGACCTCTGAGTGCCAGGGACGTAGCCAGAGGGGCGACAAAATCTGGGTTCCCCCCCCCACCACCACCAAAGAGAAGTGGCAATGGCTTAGCTTTAGGGGGTCTTTCGCAAGGTTGCAAAAGAACATCGCCCAAGTCGCGTCACTCCACAAACGATGGGAATTTACACGGTGACGCATGCGATGCTGCTGCGGCAACGGCTGGTCAGGAAAAAGACTTGGAGGAGGGGGGGGGTCCTCTGGAGGCTTCCCTGCAGTGGGTGCTGGGTGTGTGTGTGTGTGTGTGAGACACACAAAAAAATTAAATTTGGAAGATGGATATTTATCCCACCGCGAACGGCGCTGCGACCTTTAGGCTAGGGTTGGGACAACCATTTCCATAACCCACCAGGCAGCAGGGCCTTGGGCCACGGTCTGGACAGTTCCCCTCCTCCATCTTCTTAAAAAAAGAAAGAGGAAAAACAATGGATCTAAAATAAAAAAAATTTTACACGGAGAACAACCGGTTGAACGTTTATCTTAGAACTGTCTGTAGGATTCTTCCTTCCGAAAAAATGGTAGAATGAAAATGTTGTCGGTTTTGGTCCTTGGGAGGAAATCCTCCCCAATGGAAATCGGGGAAGGATGTGTATGTGTGTGTGTGTGTGAATGCGTGTTTATGTTTTGAATCGCGGAAGGAAGGAAGACTGGAAAAAATTTCAACCGGGTGGGGGGCCCTAAGCTTCGCCTTTTTAACAGGAACACGGCGATTTGTTTTGCCCGTTCAAAATTAATTTTACATTTCCCCAAAACCGCGCAGGGATTCCTTCCTTCCCTTATGTTCTCCTTTTCCCCCCGGAATGTAACACAGAGGCTGAAGTTGCCCCCCCCTAAAATATTTAGGGGGTTTAGTTGAGTGGAGGGAGGCAGCAAGGGAAGAATATGGAGGGCTGCTCGTTTTGGGGGAACACTGGAGCCCCGGGATCTGCGCTGCGGAGTTTTTTGCGACACAAACTTCAGCTGGCCCATGACAAAGTCTTTCTCCAGCCCTCTCTTTCTCCTGGGACCCACAACTTGCAGGCTTTCCCTCAGCGGTGGGGAGGCCTGCCCCGTTGTGATTTTAAACTAGGCCGCCCATTTTGAAAAACAGAACATAATGCTACTTTAAAAAAAAGAGAGAACAGTATTACATGTAGAGCTGAAATGACCTATTGCTGATCCTTGCTCGTTTATATTGGGGGGGGGGGTGCAGGAGGGGGGGTGCAAGGGAGGGGGGAGGAGGGGCTTTTGCTGCTGGCACCAGAGATGGGGTATCTATTGATAACCCCCCTGTTCTCCCCCGCCCCCCCAAAATGGGATGCCCTGTTGCTGGCTGGCTGGAGGGACGCTGTGGTGCACCTCAACGCAGCAACTCGGTCGGTCTTTCCACCTTTCCGAGGTGGGACGACGGGAGGGGTGGTGGACATTAAAAAAAAGTCCTTCCATTCCTCTCCGGCCCCTCCCCCATCGCTGCCTTCCTCTGCCCAGAAGGAAAATGTGATTCATCACATCCAGCCAGTTGGAAAACAAATCGCACGCACAGCCCCCCCCCCTCCACACACACACACTCCACTCCGCCAGCTGCTGTGCAGCGAAGTAGAGGAGCTGAGCCGGGCCAAGGAAAAGCAGGGGGGGGGGGAGAATAAAGGGAAGGGTCTGCAGAGGAAGGACACCCCAATAGCAGGGGGGGAAAAGGGGAAGGGCCTGCAGAGGGGACACCCCGATAGTAGGGGGAAGGTCTGGAGTGGAAGGACACCCCAATAGTGGGGGGGAAGGAGATGGTCTGCAGAGGAAGAACACTCCAATACTGGGGGGAGGGGGAAGAAAAGGGGGCCTGCAGAGGGGACACCCCAATAGTAGGGGGAGGGTCTGCAGAGGAAGGACACCCCAATAGCAGGAGGAAAAAGGGGGAAGAGTCTGCAGAGGGGACACCCCAATAGTAGGGGGAGGGTCCGCAGAGGAAGTACACCCCAATAGCAGGGGGGGAAAAAGGGGAAGGGCCTGCAGAGGGGACACCCTGATAGTAGGGGGAGGGTCTGCAGTGGAAGGACACCCCAATAGCGGGGGGGGGGAAGGAGATGGTCTTCAGAGGAAGGACACCCCAATACTGGGGGGGGGAAAGGGGAAGGGTCTGCAGAGGGGACATCCCAATAGTAGGGGGAGGGTCTGCAGAGGAAGGACACCCCAATAGGAAGAGGAAAAAGGGGGAAGAGTCTGCAGAAGGGACACCCCAATAGTAGGGGGAGGGTCTGCAGTGGAAGGACACCCCAATAGCGGGGGAAGATGTTCTGCAGAGGAAGGACACCCCAATACAGGGGGGGGAAAGGGGAAGGGTCTGCAGAAGGGACACCCCAATAGTAGGGGGGAAAAGGAGGAAGAGTCTGCAGAGGGGACACCCCAATAGTAGGGGGAGGGTCTGCAGTGGAAGGACACCCCAATAGCGGGGGGGAAGGAGATGGTCTGCAGAGGAAGGACACCCCAATACTGGGGGGAGGGGGAAGAAAAGGGGGCCTGCAGAGGGGACACCCCAATAGTAGGGGGAGGGTCTGCAGAGGAAGAACGCCCCAACAGCGGGGTGGGGGAGAGCAAGGCTCTGCAGGCACCCCAACAGCAGGAGAGGAGCTACATTAGAGAGGCTACGTCTGTCAAACTAGTCTGTTCCTCCGCCCTCCCCAGCAGCAAAAGTACAGAGGAGGAGCAAAAGAGGGTCAGGAACCGAAGAAAACGGGGCAGAAACCGCCCCGGGGAAGGGGGGGGGGTTTCCGAAGGACGAAGAGCGGTTCCTTGTGCAAAATTCACTCTTATTTGTGTCTACAAACAACATTCATAGGGGGGGTTTAGGAACCAGGCACGTGGAGGGGGTGGGTGGGTGGGTGGGTGAACGAGGGTACCCTGTACCTATTTTTGCTATTGTCTTCTCTACGACACGTCCCACGTGAAAATGCCACTGGTAGGAAGAAGGGGGGGGGGAGCTTCTCTTCTACTTGCCCCAGTTCGGGGGGGGCCCCCTCTGCGCTCACCCCCACCGGTTCTCGTAAGCACGCACCCCCTTCCCAGGGGGTGGAGGGTGGCTATTCTCCTGCCTTGCCTTTCTTCCACCTGTAATCCGGTGCCCCATCCCTGCCCCGGCTGGCCCTCAGAGGCGCCCGCCTTTCTTCAGCTTCTCGGGCACCCCGGGCTCTCCACGGCTCTCCCGCGCTGCCGAGCTGCCCATCCCCAGGCCCCCGTGGGAGGCGGGCCCCCCCTCGTGCCCCACCACGCCCCGGCAGGGGTTCATCGAATAGCTGAAGACGCTGGGCAGGAAGGGCAAAGGCTGACCCTTGTCATCCGGGACCACCATGTTCAAAGCCACCGGCAAGGTGAAGTTGTACGGGTAAGCGGCCAGCAGCTGGTGCCCGTACATCAGCGGATACGGGTCGGGGTAGAAGCTGACTTTGCCCTCTCCGCTGCTGCTCCCGGCCTTGCCGACGGCGTTGAACTGGATGGCGCTGGGATAAGCCAGGAAGGACGGCTTCTCTTCCAGATCCTTCCGGCTCCGGCAACTCCCTGGCACCAGCAGGGGTAAGGGGTACTCCTGGACCGGGTAGCGGTCGCCTTCCATCTCGTGGGACGCCAAAATCTCTTTCTGGACCAGGCCCGTGTGAGAGATGACGGGGTCTTGAAGAGAGAGGGGCCGATCCGGAGGCAGCTCGGCCAGGGTGCTGCTGGCGGTGGTGGCCTGTGGCGGCGGCGGCGGGTGGGCGGGCAGCTCCTCGTGGAAAGGGGACTTGCCCGCCCCTTGTTGCGACAGGCGTTCGTCTTCGGGCAGAGGGGCCAGCGTGTGCCCGTTGCAGGGCACCATTTCCACACAGCCCCCCTCGGAGACCTCTGCTTGGCCCACGGGCGCCTCCCCGCTGGAGGAAGACACTTGCATTTCCTGGGTGGTCTCCTCTTTGACCACCGGGGGAGAGGTAGCCAGAGGCACCTCGGCGGTCTTCTTAGAATAAGCAATGACGGTGGTGAGCACGGGCAGGGGGACCTCCTCCAGCTCCTGACCCTCGTGCCGTTTCATGTGGCGGCTCAGGGCGGCCGCCGTCTTGCAGACCTTTGTGCAGTGGGCACAGGCAAACTTCACCAGGGGCTTGCGGCCGACCCGGTGCGGGGTCCCCAAGACTGGCAGGGCCTGGTCGTCCTTGGCGAGGCGCCCGTGTACCCGTTCGTGCTTCCTCAGCTTCTTGAGGGCCGAGAAAAGTTTGCCGCAAACGCCGCACTCGTGCTTCCACTCGGCGCCCCGCCCGCCCGCCCCTTTGGTCAGCGGATCCATCTCATCCTGGTCGGAGGCAGCTCCCTGTCCCCCAGATACTTCCGCAGACCCCGGATGGTTGGGTCCCGCTCTGCTCCCCTCCTTGGTGTCCTCCGACCGCTTCATCCAGCGCAGGGAGCGCAGCTTGTGCCGCCACCGCGACTTCTTCATCTTCGGCAGGGCGTTGCCGGCGCTACTGCCGGCTCCGCCACAAGCCTTCCGCTTGGGCTTATAGCTGTAGTATGGGCGCCAAAGCTGGTCTTCCGTGTCTCCCCGGTCGCTGTCCTCCTCGCCACTCTCGTTCGCAAACAGCCGGTCGGCATGCTTGCCGTGCAGCGTCGGAGGCAGGGAGGGATGCGGTTTCTCACTGCCCGGATCGCGGCCGAAATCCAACCGCCTGCCTCCCATCCGGCTGCTCTTGTCCAGCATCAGGTCCGTTTCGGAGATCCGCCGCTTGACGATGGCTTCCTCGCCGATGCGCACCGTGATCTGGCAGAGTGGGGCGGCTCGGCTTTCGGAGGCGGCGCCCACGCAGGCTGGTTTAGCCATGTAGGTCATGGTGCGTCCAGTCCGTGGTCCCCTCGCCTTGAACCCCTGCTCGCTCCCCTCCTCTTCCAATGCCTGCTCCTCCCTCTTCTGGGACTGGATGTAGTCCCTCAGGGCCTGCTTCTTAATGGGTTTGGTTACAACTGGAGAGGGGGATGACTGGGACAGTGACGGTGGAGTTCCCCCGTTCAGCGGAGCGCTTGTGGACGTGCTGTTGTATGTGATCACAGACGGACCCTGTGCTTTCACCGAGGTGCTATGAACGATCACGGAAGAGGTGGGGTGCCCGTAGGCGATGACGGTGGGAGCCTCTGTGCTCAACGACGGGGGCGGCTTGCCCAGCTGGGCCTCCTCACCAGTAGCTGGAAGAACGGACGTGTCCTCAGTGCTCGTGGTTTCCCGCTGCTGGTCCCGATCCGCCTCGGTCGATTCTAAAGAGGCGTTCTTGGTGGGGAACACTGAAACCACGTCACTAGTACTCAGGGAGGAGACCAAATTTCCGTCCAATGAGTCCCCCTCACCCAGCGTCATGGGGACAGCGTGAGTTGGATGCAGAAGGTCCTCCGGCACCACGGCCTGGCTGTACGTCTTGTACGGCCTCTTTTGGGAGCGCATGGGTAACAGGCGGTAGAGTTTCAGCGCATTCAGTTTCGGCTTGTAGCCCCCGTTGGGGGTCTTCTCGGAGGAGATGAGGCCGGGATTAATGCCGTGGAAGGCTTTCTGATGAGTCTTGAGGTTGTAGTAAGTCACAAAGGTCTCCCAGCAGAAAATGCACTGGTAGCGACGCTCCCCGGTATGCCAGACCTCGTGCTTGGTGCGGTATTCCGCCAGGGCGAAAACTTTGTCACAGTAACGGCACGGGTACTTGCGGCGCCAGGAATGGACGTTGGAGTGGCGCTTGAGGCTGGAAAGGGTCATGTAGGATCGCTCGCAGACGGTGCAGAAGTAGATGATGTGCCCGTCGACCACTTTGACAAAGTGGTCTTGGTCGGAGAGATAATCCACCCGCGGCAGGGCCCGGTGGCGGAAAAGCACGCCCTTTTTGGAAGATGCTGCAGCTACCGTCGGCTTGGAAGGTAACTCTGGGCTGGGGGGCGCCTTGTCCGCGGGAGCCTCCGCCTTGGGTGTCTCCGCCTCTTTGCATACGACTTCGTGCGTCTGCAGCCGCTTGGTGTGGATGAAGCTTTTGCCGCAGTGGCGGCAGGAGAGCGGGCGCCGCGTTCGGTGCAGCTTCATGTGGAGGCTAAGGGCCGAAGACGTGGTGAAGGAGCGGCTGCAGCTTCCGCAGCAGAAGGTGCTGCTCACTGGGTAGGAAGCCCCAGACGGGGAGGGGGGCGAGGAAGAAGAGGCCGACGCCGGTGCCCCATCCTTTGTGTCGGCAGACGCGGCAGGAGGAGTCGCAGAGAGGCTGTGGTCCCAAGCGACGGGTTCCTTCACCGTGAACGTCAGATCGGAGGGGGTAGCAGGGGACACGGTCGCGACGGAGCTCAGAGTGTAGAGGATCTTGGCCGTTTCTGTTTCAGAGTCAGGGCGGGTGTCCTGCCCGGGGCTGTACACTTTGGTCAAATCCTGCAAGCAAACAGGGCTGGAGGGTTCCATGGAACGGGACGGGCAGGTGAGGTCAATGGGCGACTCGCAATCGCGGGCAGAGGCCCCGCCGGGACTGTCCATCTTGACCTCTGCCCAGGGATCATCCAGGTTCTCTAAGCGGGAGATGCCCAACCGTCGGCCCACCAGCCCGATCTCCTTAGCCACGGCCAGATTGGGCACGGAGAGCCGAGAATTATAAATGAAGTTCAAGATGTCCGAGAAGACTTTGGCCTGGATGTCGGGAAGCTCGAGGATCTGGCCCGGCTGGCGACACGCCGAGTCCTCGGAGAGGACCTCCTTGAAGTAGGGGCTGGAGGCCGCGAGGATATTTTTGTGGGCCTTGAACTTGGTGTCTTCGGCGACGATGGTGATGTCGCAGAACTGCCCGCGCAGACGCTGCTCGTTCAGCTGGATCAGAAGGGAATTGGGGTGGCTGTTGTCGGTGAGCTCCACAACCGAAGCCATTGTGCTGCCGCCTCAGACCTGTGGCGAAAAGAAGAGACAACGGCGTTGTGACATCAGGAAACTGGAAAAGAAAACGGGGGGGGGGGGCTGGATTTTGGAGTTCACCGGGCCTCTACTACGGCCTTTCTTGACCTCAACCCCTTTAAGCAGGAGGGCCAACTCCCAGAATTCCCCCTGAATTTGGAGGAACTTCTTAGATAGGTGGTGGGAACGCGGTCGATAGAATATACCTTGTTTTTGGTCAAGTGAAAGAAATAACGCTTGACAAGCTGAATAAATAAACCACTTAGATGTGGACTGGACGGCAGGACGATTAAACGCAGTGTTTCTCAACCGTGACCATTTTAAGGCATGTGGACTTCAACTCCCAGAATTCCACAGCCAGCATTGCTGGCTGTGGAATTCTGGGAGTTGAAGTCCACATGCCTTAAAATGGTCAAGGTTGAGAAACTTTGGATTAAAGCGAAAGCTGATCTGAGGGCTAGGGAATTCTGGGAGCTGAAGTCCACGAGTCATCAAAGGGTCCTAGTTCCCTCACGCTGGCTGTGGAATTCTGGGAGTTGAAGTCCACATGCCTTAAAATGGTCAAGGTTGAGAAACTTTGGATTAAAGCGAAAGCTGATCTGAGGGCTGGGGAATTCTGGGAGCTGAAGTCCACCCGTTCTCAAGTTGCCAAGGTGGAAAAATACTGCTTGGGTGAAGAAAGCCGTCCCCCGCCCCAGTGCAAATTCACACCCCCTTGGGGGAACAAGGAACACAAAACGTTGTGCCAAATGCCAAACCACACCTTCCTACAAACGTGACTTAAAGAAGATCCCAAAACATTCGCCTCGGAGGAAATAGCGGCTGCGGGCTGAGAGAGGGAGGCTGAAACATCACACCGGAGGCTGTTGGGACACCGTTTTGGGCCACGAGAGTTAAAATAGCTTCCTGAGATGGCACTTCCTGGAATCCGGGAAGGCCGCAGAAGGAGTGACAGGAAGTTGCCCGCTTTGGCAAGCCTAGTTGCCCGGACGCAGGCCCTGCTGTTGTTCCAAGACTGGCCCTGCTAACGGGCACGCTCGGAGAAACGCTCGCTCCTTTGCGAGGTGCCGTTTGGCTGCTCCACTCTTTGCTCCCCCCCCCCCGAGCCATTTTGCGCAAGGAATTCCCTTCCTGGCAGCCTAAGATGGCTGAAAGACATCACTTCCGGTGAGCGCCAGCTCCGCTGAAGAGCTAAGTCCGGTCTGTTTTTGATTCGGGCACCCACAACGGCTCGCCTCTCGTCCTATTTGGCTGCTCACACGCCAAAACTTGGCACTGCCCGTTCTGGTCCACGCGAGCCGTGCCCCCCTCCCCCCTCGCCAAAGTGGTGGCACCCTCCGTTCTTTTTCCTGACCCTGCTCCTCTTCCCTTGCCAGCGGCAATCCTAGCCCACCCGGGTTTTTGCAAAAGCCAGCATTATTTGCGCCACGCCGGAAAAGTCAGGTGTGCACGGGCGAGTGAAGACAGACAGGGGTGTACCGCACGGCATCAATCATTCCAGAAGCCGTGTTCTCTGCTCTCTCTCTCTCTCTTTTTTTTTTCTCCCCACCCCCCAGCAGTGGATCTGGCTCTGACACACACACACACACACAGACACTTGCTCAGCTCCCCTTCCTGGCAGTGACGGGAGTACCCAAACGGAAAAGGGGTTTCTATGGAAACAGGCCGGGATGGAGCAGAGAGAGGAGGGGGAAGGGGAACAGAGATTTGAGGGGGGGGGGAAAGCTGCAGTCAAAGTGAACGCGGCCGAGGACAAGCTAGGCAGTGGGCAGGAGGCAAATGTGGGGACACCGGAGTACCCCCACCGTCCCCAGCCTGGAGCTTTAGTGCCAGGGATTGGTGTGTTTGCCAGGAGGGTGCTGACAGCAAGAGACACCCCCCCCCTCCTCAAATCTGGGCACCAAGTCCCTCTACTTGTAGGTCTGAGGCCCTGCTGTTGTTTTTTTTCCAGATGCCCCTTTCAGAAGGACACACTGGATCTGCGGAGATCCGCCGGGCAAGGGACACTTGGCTGCGCAGACGGGTGAGATTTCAACCGCCATAAATAAATATCTGCTAGCGGGCACCAGGCTGGGTAAAGAAGAGGGAACCGCATCTCCCAGCGTCCCTCACTTTCCTGGGCATTGTGCAGTGGCTGCTGGGAGATGTAGTCCTGTCGCTCGCTCGGGGAGCTGTTTTAACCGTGACTCAATTTCCCCAGCACGCACAAAGCTCTAAGTTCAGTGGGGAAGGACACACCGCAGACGCCCTCTGCGCTAATCAGACTTCAAAAAGAAGCTCACCAACGCTTCTTCCTTTTTTCTAAAATGCGTCTGTCGGGAAAGGTGCCACTGGATTCTTCCGGATGACTGGCTACCAGCACAGCACTCTTCCCATAATGTCAGACCACCTTCGCGAGGGAAGGCCCGAAAAGAAAGTTGGCAGGCCTGCGGGCTCTCTGGGAGCCGTGCCGTTTTCCTAAAATGCTCCACTGCTAGCAATAAAGGAGAATATTCGTAATTCGGGGTTGAAACGAAGGGGCCAGCCTGCTCTCCGAGCTGGGGGGTTTCGTTGCAGACGTCTTGTGACCCAGCTAGGGAACGTCATCAGGGCTAGAAGAGAGGAGGAGGAGGAGGACTGTGGGAGTCCTTGGTGCTCTCTGAGCTGGGGGGGTTTCTGGCTGAGGTTTCACGACCCAACTAGGGAACGTCATCAGTGCAAGAGGGAGGAGGAGGAGGAGGAAGAGAAGGACTATAGGATCCTTGGTGCTCTCTGAGCTGGGTGGTTTTCTTGCTGACGTTTCATGACCCAACTAGGGAACGTCATCAGTGCTAGAAGGGAGTTGAGGAGGAGGAAGAGGAAGAGAAGGGGGAGGAGGAAGACAAGGAGGAGGAAGACGAGGTGGAGTGGAGGAGGAGGAAGAGGAGGAGTGGAGGAAGAGGTGGAGT
The DNA here is from genome assembly GCA_024509115.1 of Crotalus helleri. NCBI lineage: Eukaryota > Metazoa > Chordata > Lepidosauria > Squamata > Viperidae > Crotalus > Crotalus helleri. The sequence continues at coordinate 721,088 of JAKSXO010000081.1, forward strand.
GGAGGAGGAAGAGGGGAAGGCGGAAGACAAGGAGGAGGAGGTGGAGTGGAGGAGAAGGAAGAGGAGGAAGGGAAGGAGGAAGAGGAGGAAGAGGAGGAGGAAGAGGAGGAAGAAGAAGAGGGGGAGGAAGAGAAGGTGGAGTGGAGGAGAAGGAAGAGGAGGAAGAAGTGGTGAATGCTCCAACACTGAAAGTTTTTAAGAAGAGACTGGACAGCCATTTGTCCGAAATGGTGTAGGGTTTCCTGCCCGAGCAGGGGGTTGGACTAGATGACCTCCAAGGTCCCTTCCAACTTTACTATTATTATTATTATTAAGAAGGGAAGGAAAAAGAGGAGGAAGAGGAGGTGGAGTGGAGGAGGAGGGGAAAGGAAGAGGAGGAGGAAGAAGAGGAGGTGGAGTGGAGGAGAAGGAAGAGGAGGAGGAAGGGAAGGAGGAAGAGGAGTGGAAGAGGAAGAAGTGGAATGAAGGAGGAAGAAGAGGAAGAGGAGGAGGAGGAAGAAGGGAAGGAGGAGGAAGAGGAGTGGAGGAGGAAGAAGGGAAGGAGGAAGAAGAAGAGGAAGAAGAGGAAGAGGAGGAAGAAGGGAAGGAGGAGGAAGAGGAGTGGAGGAGGAAGAAGTGGAATGAAGGGGGAGGACGATGAAGAGGAGGTGGAGTGGAGGAGGAGGAGGAAGAGGAGGAGGAAGAAGGGGAGGAATGTGGGCTCCTTCTCTGAGTTGGCTTGTTTTCTTGTAGACCTTTCATTACCAAACCACGTAACATCATAGGTACTTGAGTTCATTACCTAGTCAGCTCATGAAAGGTCTGCAAGAAAACCACCCAGCTCAGAGAGTCACGGGACCCCACGTTTTGTCCTCCTCCCCCCCCCACAGACCCCCCTCCCTTCTAGCACTGATGATCTTGCCTAGTCCAGAGGCCCCCAACCTTTCGGGCACCAGGGACCACCGGTTCCGTGGAGAGAGGTTTTTTTTCCCCTCCACGGACCAGGGGGCGCCTGGTTTCGTGTGCTGCGGGGCTTCGCTTGTTTGGGCAGACCGGATGCTGGCCCGGTACCGGTCCACAGACCGGGGGTGAGTGGGTGGGTTGGGGACTGCTGGCCTAATTGACTCATGAAAGATCCGCAAGAAAGCAACTCAGCTGGGAGAGCACTCAGGACCCTCCTCCTCTTTGCAGACCCCCCTCTCCTAGCACTGAGGCTGTTCCCTAGCTGGGTCACGAAACGTCTGCAAGAAAACCACCCAGCGTAGAGAGGACCCCTCCGTGGTCTCCGAAAGACTCCCATCTCCTTTTTTTTTGGTTTGCCCCACACGCTGCACACTTCATCCCCCCCCCGCGTTTTACAAAATGGACGAGGAGGGGGGGGGAACCATTGCAGGAAAGAGGGGAAAGAAAGAGCAAAATAAAAAAAAATGCACTCATCCTCTGTGCAATGTGTGCGCGAAGGCACTGGAGGCAAGCAAAAGCAGGGATCCCATTTTGGCTGCGGGCTGCAGGCAGAGCTGGTGGGATGGGCGTTGAGGAATGGCGTGACGCCCAAGCCGATTTAAAAAAGAAAAGAAAAGCAGAGAGTGGATTTTTTTTTAATAAGGCTTGTGAGTCACGGAGGCTGATGTCAGCAGATTGGATGGGGAGCGGCAACAGGGATGGGGGGGGGAAGAGACTAGGGGAAGAAAAGCAGTTGATTGTTGCACCAATGTGGAAAATGGTGCAACAATTGCACGAATGGTAAAGCCAGAAGCAGGACATTGCTAGGGCAGGGAGAGAGAAAGAGAGAGAGAGAGAGAAAGAAATGGAAAGAGGAAGGGAGAGAGAGACAGAAAGATAAAAAAGAGAGAAAGAGACGCAGGGAAAGAAACAGAGAAAAACAGAATGATAGAAAGAGTGAGAAAAAGAGAGAGAGGAAACAGAAAAAAAGAGATAGAGGGAAAAAGAAAGACAGAGAGAGAGAAAGAAATGGAAAGAAAAAGGGAGAAAGAAAAAAGAGAAAGAAAGAGATGCAGAGAAAGAAACAGAAAAAGAGAATGATAGAAAGAGAGAGAGAGACAGAGAGAGGGAATGAGAGAAAAAAGATAGGGAAAAAGAAAGAGAAAAAGAAAGGCAGAGAGACAGAAAGAGAAAAGAGAGAAAGAAATGGAAAGAGACAGAAAAAGAGAAATAGAAAAAGATGCAGAGAAAGAGAAAGAAAAAGAATGATAGAAAGAAAGAGACATGGAATGAGAGAAAAAGAAAAGAGGGAAAAGAGAGAGAGAGAGAGAGAGAGAAAGAGAGAAAAAGATAGAGATGCAGAGAAATAGAAACAGACAGAAAAAGAGAACGATAGAAAGAGAGAAAGAGAGACAGAGACAGAAAGAGGGAACGAGAGAAAAAAGAGATACAGGGGAAAAGAGAAAAAGAGAGAGAGAGAGAGATGCTTCAAAAGAGAGAAACCTGAATTTGGACCTCTCAAAATAAAAAATATTACTTTTTTTTTCTAATTTGGAGAGACTGTGGCTTTGTTCACTGGGGGGGGGGGACTTGCAGGCACCAGACACAGCAATACAGCAATGCAAAATTGCCTTTGGTGAGATGGGGAGCAGGGTGCAGCTTTGATAAATTAAAAAAAAATTAAGTAACTGCTGCCAGGTTAATTCCCACCCTTTAAAAAACTCTGCTCCCCTTGATGGATCCATCAGACGACCTTGGCCAAACTTGCCTCCCTGGCTTGAAGCAACTCTCCTTGGGAAATTCCATTTATCTCCTTCCGAACTTTGAAGGAAAGATAAATAAAGTTTTCGATTCTGCGCCCTGGGATGAGAAACAATCCAGTTAGGAGAATTGGCTTCAGGTCAGGCTGATTGGGGGGGGCGGGCCTGAGCCAGTAAGGGAGGCTGCGCCCTCAAAGGAAGCTTCTCAGGCTCCTGCCTCAGTTTTCCCCATCTGAAAAATGGGCACAGAGACAGCCCGACAGAGAGAGAGAGAGAGAAGCCGCTTGCAAAAAGCTTTTGGCCAATAGGATTCAAAAAAGGGTGGTGGGAGCCCCTAATACCCTAATTGCCCGCCCGCAGGATCCAAAATTACTGAGATAATTGTTAAAGTGAGTTCTGCCCCATTTAACGACCTTTCCTTGCCACGGCTGTTAAGTGAATCACTGCAAGGGTTCAGTTAGTGACACGGCTGTTACGTGAATCCAGCTTCCCCCCTTGACTTGTCAGGTCGCAAAAGGGGATCACGTGACCGCCCCCTGGGGCGCTGCGACCATCGTAAATATGAGTCGGTTGCCATGCGTCTGAGTTTTAGTCACGTGACCGTGGGGATGCTTTGACGGCCGTTAAGTGTGAAAAACGGTCATAAGTTACTTTTTTTGGTGCTGTTGAACCGAATGAATGCTTGTAATTCGAGGGCTACCAACATTGGACTCAATTCCCACAATTTTTTTCTCCTCTCTTTTAGACCAGGAGTGTCAAACTTGCAACGTCACGCGACGTGTCGCGACCTATCACGACTTTTCCCCCCATTGCCGGCAAGGAGGTGGGTGCGGTTTTCGGCGTGACGCATCCGGCCCGCAAGCCGGCAGTTTGACACCCCTGTTTTAAACCTTTGGGGGGGGTCTCCAAACATGGCGACTTTTAAGTCTGGTGGACCTCAATTCCCAGAATTCCCCAGCCAGCCGTGCCTGGTTTTGTCTTCTCCTTAAAGTGGAGAGATTGGAGAGAAAGGGATGATAAGAGAGTAAGCGGGGCCACGATGAGCATGCCGGCTGGGGAATCCTGGGTGTTGAAGTCCACGAGTCTTAAAAGTCGCCACGTTTGGAGACCCCCGTTTGAGACCGTAAAATATTTGCTCGCAGGATCCTCGCCAACCTCCGGAGCCGATCTGTGCCCGATTCTGGTTGCATTTAATGTTTCACCCCCTTGACACTTAGGGGGCTGAAGGCATCTCACTGGCATTAAAATTTGCAGAACGCAAGTGGCCGAGTGGACAGTTGAGGAAGGGGAGAACAAAGGCAGGTGGTTGTTCTCGCCTTCGTGAAGACCCCATCCCCATTATGGAAATCGAGCCAAAAGCTCAGCGGAGACTCTGCTGGGCCATCTCTGTCCAATCCCCGTCCTCAGTGGAGGAAGGTCAGTTCGAAATGCCGACGTCGACCGAGAATAAGCCGACTTTGCAAGCCATCATCAGCCTTGCTGGACCCCCAACGTGGGTCCTTCATGATGGCTGGGTTACGCAGCACTCGCCCAGCCTGACCGGGAATGCTGGGAGTTGTAGTCCCTCCAGCAGAAAGACAGGCCCAAAGCATGGCGGCCTTGATGTTGCCACGGCAACCGGATGCCTTCCAAGCCGGCCTAACCCCGGTGCAAGGTGAAACTTCCCGGTTTTTTTCCCCCCAAAAAGGTGGGAAACTCGATCGAGGTGATTTGATCAAATTATTGTGGAAGGCGTTGAGAAACTAAAAAAAAAAAAGGGGGCCAAGAGGGAAAAGACACCCCATAACTGAGGCCTCCCCAGCAGACATTGGTTGTCAAGGTCTCAATGTGGGGTCCGGCCTACATCGTGGCACCGTTGCCATGGAGAAAAGAGTGGCTGGCCTAGATACAGCCCTGGTTGCTATGGAGATCGGAACAGGAAACCCACCTGGAACCGGGCAGCATTTCCATAGAGACGGTGTAGGCTAGACCAGACCTTGCCGAGGGAGGCCCTTGCAAAACGTAGGTCTGGGACTCCCGCTTGGAGGTCCAGCCTGGAGAGGGATCTGGGGAATGGCGGTCCTGACCCGCCGGGCAGGCCAGGCCTTCCCACTGCCCAGAGCAGACCTTTGCAAGAGCCGGGAAAATGTCCGAGGGATGGACGGTGCCTTACCTAGACGAGCTGAGCAGACCTAGTGGGCATCTGGCCACCCGTTGCTCCTCATGCTGCTTCCTCCCAATGGGGCTGACCTGGACCCACTGTGGAAGAAAAGAAAATATGGCTTTATTGTAAACCGCCCAGACTCATAGGAGGAGACGGGCAGCGAATTAATCTAAGAGATGCCAGACAGCACAGAGACACGCAGGTAGACAGACTGAAAGATAGTCAGACAGAGATAGATGGATAGATAATAGACACAGAGACAAAGAGCTGGAAGAGAGAGAGAGAGAGAGAGAGAGAGAGAGAGAGAGAGAGAGAGAGAGAGAGAGAGAGAAAGATAACAGACAGATAAAGATAGAAAGGATACATAGAAATATAGACAGACAGCAATAGATATGATAGAGAGATAGATAATAGATGGTATAGATAAACAGATAAAGGATATAGACATACATAAATCATAGACAGAGATATAGACAGAGAAAGATAGATAATATATATGATAGAGATGATAGATAGATAGATAGATAGATAGATAGATAGATAGATAGAGATACGAGATATAGATGATAGATAGATAGATAGATAGATAGTTAGATAGATAGATAGATAGATAGATAGATAGATAGATAGATAGATAGATAGATAGATAATATAGACATAGGGAGATAGAGATAGCTAGATCAGTAATAAAGATAGACATAGGGACATATAGAAAGGTAGGTAGGTAGGTAGATAGATTATAGAAAGACACAGACAGATATAGAGATAGATAGATAGATAGATAGATAGATAGATAGATAGATAGATAGATAGATAGATAATATAGACATAGGGAGATAGAGATAGCTAGATCAGTAATAAAGATAGACATAGGGACATATAGAAAGGTAGGTAGGTAGGTAGATAGATTATAGAAAGACACAGACAGATATAGAGATAGATAGATAGATAGATAGATAGATAGATAGATAGATAGATAGATAGATAGATAGATAGATAGATAGATAGATAGATAGATAGATAGATAGATAGATAATAGAGATAGACATAGGGAGATAGAGATAGCTAGATCAGTAATAAAGATAGACATAGGGAGATATAGATAGATAGGTAGGTAGATAGACAGAGATAGTCATAGTCAGACAGATAAAGAGGTACCCTCTTACTCCAAATATAAACCATCCACAGTTCTGAGCATCCCGCTCACCTCCCTTGACAGTTTGAAAAAAAAAAAAAGCAAATAATCTGCATTTTGTCCAGAGCACAACAGGTTGCTTGCTTCCTTGTTTTTGTAAAACTATCTCCGGCTTGACTTATTTTGCCTTTTTTTTTTTTTTTGCAAAAGCTTCTCCCTCCGTTCTCAACCGCCCAAACAGCCACAGTTTCCCATCTAGCCTGGGGGTCCTCTGTGCTATCTGGCCAAATTCAGGAGCGTATCTCCTTAAAGGTGGTGGTGGGGGTCCTGGGGGGGGGGAGAGGTCTGGCTTTCTAGCAGGGGAATATTTGCAAGCTCAGTGTTTATTCCCCCTTAAATCTTGCCGACAGGCCCAAGCTATCCAAATAGTAAAGTCATAAAGAGATGCTACAGCCCAGAATATACGAGTTATAAAAACTGGCCTGGGGGGGGGGAGACGTGAAGAAAAAAAGGGGGGAAAAAAAGTACAGGAAATTTCCACTCTCCAGGAAAGGGCTTCGTCTTAAAATTATATTCCTTATTAAGCAACACATTTGGAAAAACATCTGTTGGGTGTTTGGAGAAAGAGAACTGATAGGCTTCCTGCAAAAATTCACAGAGGATGTTTTGGGGGAAGATTGCAAGTTGTGTTCCCCACACACGCACACACTTTTGGAAGCGACAAAGAACCGCATTGATTAAAAAAAATAATAATAACATTTGCAAATTCCGGGTTTCATTTCGGGAGCTGCTTTGCTGGGATTCAGGCTAAAGTTAAAAGTAAGGAATGATTCTCACTTTGTTTTTTGTTTTTTTAAGTTGTTAAAGCCGTTTTTTTTCCCCCAAGCTTGGCGACTTGAGGACGGGTGGACTTCAACTCCCAGAATTCCCCAGCCAGCAAAGCCCATCTTCAAGTGGCCGAGATGGAGATGTTCAAACGGCGTTGGAGCGTCGCTTAAAAATAGAAAAAAGATTCTATTTTTGAAACCTCCTTCCCCGAAACCTTAGTGAGGAATGCCGCTGGGTTCACGAGCACAGGAGCCGTGAAACGCCGACCACTGCCAGCCCTGAAGGCCTAAAAATATTACAATTTCTCTCATCTCTGCCCGCAATTCACACTAAAAGCTTTCAAGCCACCAGGAACCCTGGAAAAAAGGTTCACTTGAGAAGGCTCTTCGTCCCCAAATGGAAGATTCTGGGCACGATTGGCCACCCTCCTCTCGCCCTTCAGAAGAAGAGAGCGGGAAGGGGCCTTGGAGGTCATCTAGCTCAACCCGCTGCTCGGGCAGGAGACCCTGTTCCATTTCAGACAAATGGTGGTCCAGTCTCTTCTTAAAGAGAAGGAGGAGGAGAGGAGGAGGGGGAGGAGGAATAACAGGATAATAGAGTTGGAAGGGACCTTGGAGGTCATCTAGTCCAACCCCCTGCTCAGGCAGGAGACCCCATCCCAGTTCAGACAGATGGTTGTCCCTTCTCTTGAAATGGGATAGGGTTTCCTGCCTGAGCAGGGGGTTGGACTAGATGACCTCCAAGGTCCCTTCCGAGTCTGTTATTCTGTTATTTTTTTCTCCTTCCTTCCTTCCTTCCTTCCTTCCTTCCTTCCTTCCTTCCTTCCTTCCTTCCTTCCTTCCTTCCTTCCTTCCTTCCTTCCCTCCCTCCCTCCCTCCTTTAACACTGGAAGTTTTTAAGAAGAGACTGGAGAGACATTTGTCTGAAATGGGATAGGGTTTCCTGCCTGAGCAGGGGGTTGGATTAGATGACCTCCAAGGTCCCTTCCATTATTATTGTTGTTGTTGTTCCTATTATTATTATTAACAACTTTGTTTTTGCTTTCCCACACCATGGTTTCTGCTGATTCAGCTCTCTTAAGTTCCCCCCTCCTGGACAAACCGTCCCGCTGGGATCAAGAGGGGCGAAAGACCCTGCCCATCTCAAGCCCACCCACCAACCCCCAAACCACAACAGGGGCTGATCCTTGCAGATTACACTGCAGAAGGAAACTGGATTCTCTGTTTCCAGGGACCGACTGGATCACGCCGACATCCACCTAACCGGGTTCGGCACGAGAAAAAGGCAGCAAAGGCGGATGGGAAATTGGGGAGTGGGCTTCCCTGGTGAACTGTCAACCCAAGACTTAAAACTCTTCCTGCCTGCTCCATTCAAAGCAGCATCCCTTTTTTTCCCACTTCACGACCGTCGCAGCCTCCCTGCGGTTATGCGATCAAAATTCGGACGCTCGGCAACCGACTCACATTTACGACGGTCAAGCGATCCCCGTCCGCCAAGCCGAGTCAGCGGGGATTCCAGGTCCGTTTAGCGACCGCGCGGCTCACTTCAACGACCGCCGCGATTCACTTAAACGCCCGGGGCAAGAAACGGGGCACGACACACCGGAGAACCGTCTTAATGGTCGCAAGAAGAATGTCGGGCTGGATTGCGGTCGTAAGCCGAGGACTACCTCTCGAAGCGAGGAGGTGAATATGGTGGAAGGAAAAAGCGTTTTCACGTCCGTTAGAAAGAAGAGGAATGTGAAAATGTGGGTCGGACGGGGGCTGGGCGGGGGCATCCCTCAATGGGGCAGCTCTGTGTGCGAGTCTTACCGGCGTTAGGCGCCCAGGCTTTGCACGGAACGAGCTGGATGCACTGGAAGTTGTGGGTGCTCCATCACTTGGAGGTTTTTAAGAAGAGATTGGACAACCATTTGTCTGGAATGGTGTAGGGTCTCCTGCTTGAGCAGGGGGCTGGACTAGATGACCTCCCGGGTCCCTTCCAGCTCTATTCTGATTATATTACATATTTGTCTGAATAGGGTCTCCTGCTTGAGCAGGGAGTTGGACTAGATGACCTCCAGGGTCCCTTCCAGCTCTATTCTATTCTAATGAAGAGAAGGACGAGGGGGGGGGACATGATAGCCGTGTTCCAATATCTCAGGGGCTGCTCCAAAGAAGAGGGAGTCAAGCTATTCTCCAAAGCACCTGAGGGCAGGACAAGAAGCAACGGATGGAAACTCATCAAGGAGAAAAGCAACCTAGAACTAAGGAGAAACTTCCTGACAGTGAGGACAATTAACCAGTGGAACTACTTGCCACCAGAAGCAGTGAATGCTTCAACACTGGAAGTTTTTAAGAAGAGGCTGGACAGCCATTTGGCACAGGTAGTCCTAGAATTAACAACAGTTCACTTACAAAGTTACAACGCCACTGGGGAAAAAAAAATGACTCGGGACCCTTTTTCACACGACCGTTGCAGCATTTCCCACCGTCCCGTGGTCAACATTCTCGGCAACCGACTCGTATTTATGACCGTTTCTGCGTCCAGAGGTCACGTGATCCCCTTCGGCGACCCTCGGACGAGCAAAATTGATGGGGAAGCTAGATTCAATTAACAACCGTGCGACCCATTTATCAACTGCAGCGACTCACTTAACAACTTAACGAACTCACTTAACAAATATCTCGTTGAACAACAGAAATTTTGGGCTCGGCTGCGGTCATAAGTTAAGGGCTACCTGTGTAGGCTTCCTGGTGGGTCTAGAAGACCTCCAAGTTCCCTTTCAACGGTCACTCTCTTAAAGAACAGGAGGCAAAAAAAAAAAAAAAATCACAGGATGCAGAGAGAAAAATCTGTTTTTCTGTCTTTGGAATTGTACCTGAAACGCAATTCTCGGCTTTACGTCACAAACCCTGGCCGATCAAGGCTGGCAGCTGGATCCGAGACTAGCCAACATAGTCTTGGACCCAGCTTGGTGCCGTTGCAACATCAGGACGAGAAGGTGCGAACGCCAGCAAGGCACACACACACACCAGGCGGTAGAGGTCGGGCACGCAACGTTGCTGACGCGTTGTGCAAAATTGGATTAATTCTGCAAGCCCACCTAGTTTTGCAAGCGAGCGAAGAACGTGACACACCGCTGACGTGGGTGGGTCAGTGTGAAGGGCGATGCTGGGTTGTTGTGGGCCAGGCGGATCCAGGACAGAGGCTAATGAATAACCTCAAAGGAAGCAGCTTTTCAAAATCGGGGCAAGGATAAAGGATTAGCCAAGCGCTGCAAATCATTAACCAGACAACAACACCAGGTGTCACCACTGAAACAGCCAAGCACTTGTTTATGTGTGTGTGTGTGTTTGTTTGAGTGTGTTTGCGTGTTTCCGGCCCCCAAAGCATCTGGAGAGCTGCAAAGAATAACTAGGATGCTGGGTAGAATTAGCGAAGGTTGAATGGAGACCCCGCCAAACAAACCACGAATAATAATAATAATAATAATAATAATAATAATAGACAGAAAACCCTATATACCATTTCAGACAAAGGGCTGTCCAGTCTCTTCTTAAAAATTTCCAATGTTGGAGAAGGAAGGAAGGAAGGAAGGAAGGAAGGAAGGAAGGAAGGAAGGAAGGAAGGAAGGAAGGAAGGAATAACAGACTCGGAAGGGACCTTGGAGGTCATCTAGTCCAACTCCCTGCTCAGGCAGGAAACCCTATATACCATTTCAGACAAATGGCTGTCTAGTCTCTTCTTAAAAATTACCAGTGTTGGAGAAGGGAGGGAGGGAGAGAGGGAGGGAGGGAGGGAGGGAAGGATAACAGACTCGGAAGGGATCCTGGAGGTCATCTAGTCCAACCCCCTGCTCAGGCAGGAAACCCTATATACCATTTCAGACAAATGGCTGTCCAGTCTTTTCTTAAAAACCTCCAGTGTTGGAGAAGGAAGGAAGGAAGGAAGGAAGGAAGGAAGGAAGGAAGGAAGGAAGGAAGGAAGGAAGGAAGGAAGGAAGGAAGGATAACAGAATAAAAGACTCGGGAGGGACCTTCGAGGTCATCTAGTCCAACCCCCTACTCAGGCAGGAAACCCTACTTTATTTCAGACAAATAGCTGTCCAGTCTCTTCTTAAAAACTTCCAGTGTTGATACCAGGCGAGAAAAAAAAAAACAAAACCAAAAATTGAGGCTGGTGTTCCTTTAAAAAAAATTAAGATTACTCAGTCCAACACATCCGGAGCCAATAGAAATGCCGGTTTATCACGAGACAAAAATGCATCGTTGGCCAAATTGCTTAGTGATATCATGTTGTTCCTCGTTTGTCAGAAACTAGCGGAAAAATAAAGAAAAGAAGCAGCGATAAAACATTCCACGGGTAGTCCTCGACTTACGATGTCCGTTAAACCCCCAATTCCCCGTTGCTGCCTGAAATCTTTGTTAAGTGAGTTTTGAGCCCTGTTCCGTTTTACGACCTCCCTTGCCGTGGTTGTTAAGTGAATCACTGCGGGGGTTAAGTTAGCCACACCGCTGTTAAGTGGAACTGGCTCCCTGGCTGCTTGCCGGAACGTCGCAAAAAGGGGATCAGGCGAGCCCAGGACATTGCGACCGTCATAAAGATGAGTCGGTTGACAAGCGTCCGAATTTGGATGCTGCAATGGTCGTAAGTGTGAGAAACGGTCATTAAGTCGCTTTTTTTCCCAGTGCCGTCGTAGCTTCGAACCGTCGCTAAACAAGCTGTTGTTAAGTCGGGGATTAACCTGTATTTAGATCAGAGATTTTCAAGTTGCAGAATTTTTAAGCTGGGTGGCCTTCAACTCCCAGAATTCCCCAGCCAGCTGGGAGGTGAAGTCCACCCAGCTTAAAAATTCTCCAGCTTGAAAAACACTGATTTAAACACACACACACACACACACACACACACACACACACAGGCTCTGCAAAACACATACAGCCACTGCCAACAGGAAGTAGATTGTCCCCGCCACACCCTCGCTGAAGCCAACCCGAACAATTTGGACACACCAACAAACTTTGCTCCCAAGTCTTCTCCGACAACGTGCTTTTGTGTGTGTGTGTGTGTGCGCGCGCGCGCGCGCGCGCGTGTTAAATAACACATTCCCCCAGGGCAGCGCTTCTCCATGCAAACAGACCCGTAGCTCTGCATTCCTGGGCTGAGAGAGCAACTCTGTGTGTGTGTGTGTGTGTGGTGTGTGTGTGTGTGTGGTGTGTGTGTGTGTGTGTGTGTGTGTGTATCTGTGTGTGTTTCGGTTGGACCCCTCCCCACTCCAGAGGTTTGCCAAGGATAAAACTGGAACCTGCGAAACCTCCCAACTCTTTTAAGCCACTTTTGAGCGCAAGCCACGACTTGCCCGAGTTTCTTGGCTGCGAAAGGATGTTAGGAGGCATCCTTGTTTAATGTTTCCCCTTAACTGCTGAGGGGCTGCTAGAAACTTTACTTGCAACCCCCCAATTTCCCCCCTCCCCAAAATGGATACAGGGGGTCCTCGGCTTCCAATCTACATTTCTGCGGCTAACCGAGACATTTAAGTGAGTTTCGCCCCGTTTTATGACCTCGTCGTTAAGCGAATCACCGCAGTTATTAAGTGAGTAACGGGGTCGTTCGACGGATCGGGCTCCCCGCCCGTTGACTTTGCTTGTCGGAGAGTTGCCCAAAGGGGTCACGTGACGCCCCTCTGGGACGCCGTGACCGTCGTCAGTACGAGTCGGTCGCCGAGCATCTGAATTTTGACCCCGCGACCCGTGGCGGTCGCGAAGGGCGAAAAACGGTCGTAAGTCGCATTTTCCAGTGCCGTTGCGACTTTGAACGCTCACTAAGCCAGCTGTTGTAAGTCGAGAAGCAACCTGGAATTAAGGAGAAACTTCCTGACAGTGAGATCAATTAACCAGTGGAACTGCTTGCCACCAGACGTTGTGGGTGCTCCAATGCTGGAGGTTTCTGAGAAGAGACTGGACAGCCGCTTGTCTGAAATGGGTATAGGGTCTCCTGCTTGAGCAGGGGGCTGGACTAGAAGACCTCCAAGATCCCTTCCAGCTGTATGCTGATCACATTACATATTTGTCTGCAATGGGTTCGGGTCCATTGCTTGAGCAGGGGGGGTTGGACTAGATGACCACAAATGTTCCTTTTCGCTCTATTCTGATCACATTACATATTTGTCTGCAATGGTATCGGGTCCATTGCTTGAGCAGGGGGGTTGGACTAGATGACCACAAAGGTTCCTTTTCGCTCTATTCTGATCACATTACATATTTGTCTGAAATGGGTATATAGCAGGGCTTTTCAACCTTTTCACCCATTGTACCACATTTAGGGTATGGCAACATCTGAGTACCACCAGGCGCCTAGCAAGGGGTCAAAAACTTGACGACCCACCCCAAAAAGAAAAAAGTGATAAAGTGCAGGTAGTCCTCAATTTACAACGGTTTGCTTAGTGACGGTTCAAAGTTACAATGGCCCTGAAAAAAGTGCCCCCCAAGCCACAGCCGAGCAAGACACCTGCTTGCCCGCCCAGTGGCACTCTTCCTCCTGTCCGAGGTTTTCATTGTTGTGAGCATTTCTGTTGAGGATTGGCAGTGGGAGTGGGGTGTGGGGGGGTGTTTGGTGTTTATTCCCCCCCCCCCCATCTGCTGGGTGGGTTGCAGCAGGTTTTGGTCCCTTCCTATGACCCTGGGACACTGTGACCGTCATAAATATGAATCGGTTGCACAAGCATCTCAGTGTAAATCACAAGACCCTGGAGAGGCTGCAACATTCCAGCCGATTGGCGCTTCTTCTGGGCTTAGCAAAAGCGTCAGGATCAGTGCTGCTTTCCAGCTGATTGGTGCTTCTTCAGGGCTCAGCAAAAGCGCCAGGATCAGCGCTGAGCTCCAGCTGGAGCCTGGCGCTGATCCTGGCGGTTCCACTGAGCCCTGACAGCCCTGCAGCTCCAGCCGTCTCTCGCTCTGGCTTGTGCGGTGCTGCCACTGGTTCAGCTCATTCCTCACCCCCGCTACCCCTTTTCTAGGATGGTCGCGTCCCACCTGCCAGGTGCCAATGGACCACAGGGGGTCCCCGTACCACTGGTTGAAAAGCCCTCGTATATAGGGTCTCCTGCTTGAGCAGGGGGGTGGACTAGATGACTACAAAGGTCCCGTTCCGCTCTATTCGGATCACATGACGTATTTGCCTGAAATGGGTATATAGGGTCTCCTGTTTGAGCAGGGGGGGTGGACTAGACATCCTCCCAGGTCCCTTCCAGCTCTATTCTGGACTAGATGACCACAAAGGTCCCGTTCCGCTCTATTCGGATCACACTACGTATTTGCCTGAAATGGGTATATAGGGTCTCCTGCTTGAGCGGGGGGGCTGGACTAGATGACCACAAAGGTCCCTTTCCGCTCTATTCGGATCACACGACGTATTTGCCTGAAATGGGTATATAGGGTCGCCTGCTTGAGCAGGGGGGTTGGACTAGATGACCACAAAGGTCCCTTTCCGCTCTATTCAGATATTACGTATTTGCCTGAAATGGGTATATAGGGTCTCCTGTTTGAGCAGGGGGGGTGGACTAGACATCCTCCCAGGTCCCTTCCAGCTGATCACACTACATATTTGTCTGACACGGGTATATAGGGTCTCCTGCTTGAGCGGGGGGGGGGGCTGGACTAGATGACCGCAAAGGTTCCTTCCGGCTGTATTCGGATTCTGAGACTGGCTGTGTTGTTTCATTAGCTAGTCTGAATTTCGGTTTTGAGAGGAGTGTCTGACGACAGAAAGAGAGAGAGGAAGGGTGTGCAAAGCGCCCGAGAGGGGGAAAAAAAATGGATTTAATTTGGAAAGCAACACACATACCCCTTAAATCTCCAAGGTCAGAGAACGTCAAGCGGGCCGGAAAAAAGGCCACGGTGGCCAGTCCGCTCAGCCGGGAAGCTTTCCATGGGATGACCTTTCCTTGCAAAAAAAAAAAAAATAAAAGAGAGAGAGCGTCTCCAGCAACGAAAAGAGGCCGGGCGGAATTGGCAGGAGAGGGAAAAACAAGAAGGAGAGGCCAAAGCAACCTTGAAAGGAGCCCAAGGCAGAAATTCTACAGGGGAAGCACAACAGGCCTGGGAAGCGGACTCGGCACGGACAGCCAAACGAGGGGCCCTCGGCAAATCCATCCATCCATTCCCTCCATCCATCCGAGTAGAGCTCAAAGCAGAGACCTTGTACCGTTTCAGACAAATACGTAATCAAGATGGAGCTGGAAGGGACCCGCGAGGTCTTCTAGTCCAGCCCCCTGCTCAAGCAGGAGACCCCATACCGGTTCAGACAAATGGCTGTCCAATCTCTTCTTAGAAACCTCCAGTGTTGGAGCACCCACAATTTCCGGTGGCAAGCAGTTCCACTGGTTAATTGTCCTGACTTGTTATGAAGTTTCTCCTGAGTTCCAGGTTGCTTCTCTCCTTGATTAGTTTCCATCCGTTGCTTCTTGTCCGGCCTTCAGGTGCTTTGGAGAATAGGTGGACCCCCCCCTCTTCTTTGGGGCAGCCCCCCCCCAAATACTGGAAGGCTGCTATCATGTCACTCACACACACACACACACACACACACACCTTCTTTAGACTGGCCAAATTCAAATCCTGCAACCGTTCTTTATCCGTTTTGGCCTCCAGGCCTTTAATCATCTTAACTGTTCTTCTCTGCCCTTTTTTCACCGTTTCAACATCTTTTTTTCTAATATGGCGACCAAAACAGGACGCAGGAGTCCAGATGTGGCCTTACTAAGGCTTTACTAAGCGGTTACTAATATTCCGATAGGCCACAGGATTGACCGGGCTTTAACAGCATCGCTACAACGGTAAAAGCGAAGTCCTCGACTTAACCATCGTTGGTTTAGTGACCGTTCGAACGGCACTGGAAAAAGCGACTCTGGACCGTATTCCCTACTTAATGACCGTCGCAGAGTCACGGGATCAAAACCCAGACGCTCGGCAGCTATGTATTTACGACGCTCGCGGCATCCTGGGACCGAGTGATCCCCTTTTACAACCGACTCGCTTCGCAACGGCGGTGATTTGCCTCGCAATGGGGGCAAGAGAAGTCATAAAACAGGGAGTATGTGTGTGTGTGTGCTCACTTAATGACTGTCTCGCTTAGAAGCGGACCTTTTGAGGCTCCGTTGCCGTCGTAAGTCGAGGACCCCCTGTAGAAAATGAGATGGAAAATCCCCTTCAGATTTGGACATAAGACCAAAAGGATTCAGCAACTACTAGAGGAAGAGCTGGGGGGTTGGACTAGATGACCTCCAAGCTCCCTTCCCACATTATTATTATTATTATTAGACAGACTCTCCTCAGCTACACAGGTAGTCCTCGACTTACAATCACAATCGTAATTTCTGTTGCTGAGACATTTCTTTTGCCCCATTTTACGACGTTCCTTGCCACGGTCGTTAAATGAATCACTGCAGCTGTTAAGTGAGTCACATGGTCTTTAACCGAATCCGGCTTCCCCCCCCCATGGACTCGGCTTGTCAGAAGGTTGCCAAAGAGGATCCAGTGACCCCCTCCCTCCGGGACGCTGCGACCGTCGTAAATACGAGTCAGTCGTCGAGCGTCCGAATGTTGATCCCGTGACCATGGTGGAATGCTGCGACGGTTGTTAAGGGTGGAAATACTTCCTGTGCCGTTGTAACTGCCAACGGCCGCTAAACGCTGTCAGTCAAGGACAACACAACATTGCCTATTTCTGGTTTGGCAGTTTGTGTGTGTTGAAAGTTTCCAGCTGTTTGCGTTCGGGAGGGAACGCCAGATCGATCGGCATAGATCGCGCCTCGCCGCGTCTCTTGAACGCGGGTCGCTGCTGTGAAAGTTCGGCCTCGGCAACGGGATTCCGGGGCCCGATGCCCACACATCTGGAAGGACGCCGGCCAGATGTGCAATTCTCCCTGCATCCAATTGGGGAGGGGGGGGGGGAGAGGAGTGTGTGTTAAATTAACACACACACAGTTGCAAAGTCCAACACAACCCCACAAACTTGAAGACAGTTTTGCCAAGCTGACAAACACACCCCAGCCACTTTTCTCTCGCCGCTGTGCCACGTTGCCCTTCAAACAGGCCTAAAACCGAAGGGCAGCCCCTCCTGCCTTCGCACACCTGGGGAAGGGGGGGGGAGAAACACAACATCCCCTCCGCCGCAACGCACAACGCCTCGACGCAACCCGCCCTCCCGTGAATCCTCGTACCCCAGCGTACGAAATGCACGATGCCTTTTTTCCAATATCGCTGCGACAAAAAAAAAAAAATGACGCAAATTCCAAGGCCCCAAACCACTGGCGCCTGCGTGCAGGTTTTTAAGTCCTCGTTTTACAACCGTTCCAATTTACGACGGCGAGGGGGCCAAAAAAACAATGCGGGGCTGTTTTCCAGAGTTACAACCATCGCAGCATCCTCCACGGTTACGGGATCCAAATTCAAATCCTTAGCAACCGGGCATGTTGTGGGTCATAAAATCGAGGATTACCTCAACGCACACCTTCCCTCCAAGTTGTGCAACGAAGCACGTTTCCCCCCCCCAGCCCGCAGCCCTGTTGAGAGACAACGGAAACAAGCGCTCCAAGAGACAGAAAAACAACAGCTTCAGCATCCGTGACAGTTGTGTTGCGTTGCGGCTCGCCACATCCACACTGAGAACCCCCCTCCCCAAGCCTTGCGTTTGCAGCTGCCTCCAGTGATGGGGCTTTGCAAATTAACACAACAGCCGCGGGAAAGGTGTGAAAAACAAGCAAGGAAGGCCAGGAAGGGGGGGGGGGCAAAAGGAAGGAAAGGGAAAAAAGAAAATAAACAACAGAAAGAAAGAAAGAAAGAAAGAAAAAAAGAAAGAAAGAGGAAAAGAAAGAAGGAAGGAAGGAAAAAAAGAAAGAAAGGAAGAAGGAAAGAAAGAAAGAAAGAAAGAAAGAAAGAAAGAAGAAAGGAAAGAAGGAAAGAAGGAAGGAAGGAAAGAAAGAAAGGAAAGAAGGAAGGAAAGAAAGAAAGGAAAGAAGGAAGGAAGGAAAGAAGGAAGGAAAGGAAGGAAGGAAGGAAAGAAGGAAGGAAAGGAAGGAAAGGAAAGAAGGAAGGAAGGAAGGGAAAGGAAAGGAGGAAGGAAAGGAAGGAAAGAAAGAAAGGAAAGAAGGAAGGAAAGAAGGAAGGAAGAAAGGAAGGAAGGGAAAGGAAAGGAGGAAGGAAAGAAAGGAAAGAAAGGAAAGGAAGGAAAGAAAGGAAGGAAAGAAGGAAGGAAAGGAAGGAAAGAAAGAAAGAAAAAAAGAAAGAAAGGAAAAGAAAGAAGGAAGGAAGGAAAGAAAGAAAGAAAGGAAGAAGGAAAGAAAGAAAGAAAGAAAGAAAGAAGAAAGGAAAGAAGGAAAGAAGGAAGGAAGGAAAGAAAGAAAGGAAAGAAGGAAGGAAAGAAAGAAAGGAAAGAAGGAAGGAAGGAAAGAAGGAAAGGAAGGAAGGAAGGAAAGAAGGAAGGAAAGGAAGGAAAGGAAAGAAGGAAGGAAGGAAGGGAAAGGAAAGGAGGAAGGAAAGGAAGGAAAGAAAGAAAGGAAAGAAGGAAGGAAAGAAGGAAGGAAGAAAGGAAGGAAGGGAAAGGAAAGGAGGAAGGAAAGGAAGGAAAGAAAGGAAAGAAGGAAGGAAAGGAAGGAAAGAAGGAAGGAAAGGAAGGAAAGAAAGAAAGGAAAGAAGGAAGGAAGGAAGGGAAAGGAGGAAGGAAGGGGAAGAAGGGAAATGGGGCTTGGGAATGTGTGTGTGTGTGTGTGTGTGTGTGTGTATTCAGCCTTCCCAAGCCCCCCCCCCTCTCTCTCTCTCTCTTTTTTTTTTAAGGCCTGGTGACGCAGCTGGTAGAAGCCCCAGTTGCAAAGATCGGAGATCAAAAAAAAAAAAAGAAAAGAAAAAAAAGTGCCAGGAAATGCAGAAAGGAAAAATGAAGAGAGAGGAGGTGTGGCTATCAAATATTTCTCTCCCCCGGCCCCCCCCCCCCCCCCGTCTGTCTTCCCCCTTCGGGCTTTTCTGTGAGAGAAAGCTAGGAGGAGGAGGAGGAGGAAATTTAGAGCACGCAGCAAAATTGGAAGCAGCTGAAGGGAGTAGTTGCAAACTGCGGAGGAGAAGAGAGAGGAAGAGAGGAAGAAGGAGGAGGAGGAGGAGAAGGGGCCGTCCGGTTGCATCGCAGGAAAACAAGACTCGAAAACAAGACTCGCTGCAGGGTTATGCCTGGGCTGGAAAAAAGATGGCCGGGCTAAGGGGATCTATCCCACAACGTGTGTGTGTGTGTGTGTGTGTGTGTGTGTGTGTGTGTGTGTGTGTCTGTGTGTGTGTGTGTGTAGAGCCCCCCCCCCCCCCCGCAAAAAGCTTGCAAATTTGGAAACCGGTTCTTCCCCCCCCCAAAAAAAACTGGGCTGCGTTTGGTTGCAAAAAATAAATATAAGCCTTTTTTTTAAAATTTGTTTTGTTTTTTTCCTGCCCCATGGCTGGCTGGCCGGCCGGCCAGCTCAACTGGATGACCAAGCAGACGCAGGGCCTGGAAAGGAAACACAACTGCAGAAGTGGTCAACAGAGTGGGGTGTGTATGTGTGTGTGTGTGCAGGGGGGGGGGTCCTCCTGACACACACACACAGACACACACACAGAGGTGTTTGCATTCAAGGGGCTTCCTGGCCAACCCCACCTGGCCTTCCTTGGCAGGTCAGGGGTGCAAGGCCAAGTGGGAGGGGAGACTCCCGGACCCCCCCCTCCCTCCCTCCCTCCCTCCCTCTTGGGCACAGCTGGAGGGCCCCCTCCTCACCTGGTGGGTGTTGTGCCAGCCTCAATTGCTGCCCAGCGGGGGCAGAGGGAGAGGGGGGGGCGACCTGTGAGGTGGGCAAGGAGGGGAGATGGCAGGGGGAGAGGTTCCCAGGTGTGGGGGGTGGAGGGACGGGAGATTTTGGGGGGGGGGAGTTATGATATTTAGAAGGTGAGACCCCCCCCATGGGAAGATTTAACTTGGGGTTCTTTGGGGCAGAAAAAACAAAGGGAGGGAGGGAAGGAAGGAAAGAAAGGAGACGAAAAAAGAGGAAGGAAGGAAGGAAGGAAGGAAGGAAGGAAGGAAGGAAGGAAGGGGGAAGGGTGATGGGGAGGAAGGAAGGAAGGAAAGAAGGAAGAGAAGTAAAGTAGGAAGGAAAGAGAGGGAAGAATGGAAAGGGAAGGGAGGAGTGAAGGCGGGAAGGAAGGAGGGAGGAAGGAAGGAAGGAAGGGGGAAGGGTGATGGGGAGGAGGAGGGGGAGGAAGGAAGGAAGGAAAGAAGGAAGAGAAGTAAAGTAGGAAGGAAAGAGAGGGAAGGATGGGAAGGGAAGGAAGGAGTGAAGGCGGGAAGGAAGGAGGAAGGGAGGAAGGAAGGAAGAGGAATGGGAAGGAAGGGGAGAAGGAAGAAAGGAAGGAAAGAGACAAGGAAGAAAGGGGGAGGAGAAGAAGTAGAAAGGAAAGAGAGGGAGGGAAGGAACGGAGGAAGGGGAAGGGGAGGAAGGGGAAGGAAGAAAGGGAGGGAGGAAAGAGGGAGGGAGAGAAGAAGGGAGGAAAGGAAAGGGAAGTCGAAAGGAAAAAGAGGGAGATGGAGGGAGGGAAGGAATGGCGGAAGGAGAATGGGGAGGAAGAGAAGGGGAGAAGGAAGAAAGGAAGGAGGGAAAGGAAGAAAGGGGGAGGGAAGGAAGGAAAGTAGAAAGGAAAGAGAGGGAGGGAGGGAAGGAACAGAGGAAGGAGAATGGGGAGGAAGAGGAAGGAAGAAAGGGAGGGAGGGAAGGAAGGAAGGGGGATGAGGAAGGAGGGAAGAAGGAAGAAAGGAAGGGAGGGAGGAGAGGGAGGGAGGGAAGGAAAGTAGGAAGGAAAGAGAGGGGAAAGGAAAGGAAAGAAAGGAACTCGGGGGGGGGGCAACTCTTCCTTCCAGGAAAGGAAAGGAAAGTAGAAAGGAAAAAGAGGGAGATGGAGGGAGGGAGGAAATGGAGGAAGGAAAATGGGGAGGAAGAGAAGGGGAGAAGGAAGAAAGGAAGGAGGGAAAGAGGAAAGGAAGAAAGGGGGAGGAAAGGAGGAAGGGGAATGGGGAGGAAGAGGAAGGAAGGAAGAAAGGGAGGGAGGGAGGGAAGGAAGGGGGATGAGGAAGAAGAGGAGGGAAGAAAGGGAGGGAGGGAGGGAGGGAAGAGAAGGAAAGTAGGAAGGAAAGAGAGGAGAAAGGAAAGGAAAAGAAAGGAACTCGGGGGGGGGGGCAACTCTTCCACGACCCCCCCCTTCCCCTCCCCCCATCGCTGCCCTCTTGACGGACAGACTTCCCGGCGGGGGGGGGGAGAGGAAGCCGCACTTTCGACACAAAGTCTCCGGCTCCTCCTGCCGGGAAGCCCCCCCCTCCGCGACCCCCTCCCAGGCCGGCCCGGAGCCCCCCCCGCCCACCCCAAAAGCCCCCCCCGCTCGCCCGCCCCCCCCGCCCGCCCGCCCGCCGGGCCGCTCGGCGGCGAGTAGGCGAGGCGAGGCGGGCCGGGGGGCGTCCCGCGGGGGTTCCCTGCCGTCCGGGGGTCGCCTACCTGGCTGCCTCGGAGCCGGCCGTCCGGGGGCAGCGCAAGATGGAGGCGGATCGCCCCGCCGCCGCCGCGCATGCTGCCGCCGCCCGCTCGCTCGCTCGCCCGCCTGGCACGGGAGACGCCAGCGCCGCCCCGCCCCCTCTGACGTCATCGCCCCGACGCTCCAGCCCCGCCCCCCCCGTCGCCGCTCCCCCCACCCACGCGGGCCATCCGGGCCGGAGCGCCGCCGCCGCCGGGCACGCGCCGCTCGCCCCCGCCGGCTGCGGAGGAGCGGGTGGGGGTGGAGGAAGGGGAAAAGGAGGAGGAGCAGAAGCAGGAGGAAGAGGGGGAAAGGAGGAGGAAAAGGAGAGGGAAAAGGGGAAGAGGAGGAAGGGGAAAAGGAAGGGGAGGAAGAAGGGAAAAGGGGAAGAGGAGGAGGAAGATCAGGAGAGGGAGCAGCACGGGGAGCAGGAGGAAGAGGAGGAGCAGAAGCAGGAGGAGGAAGCAGAGGGAAGAAGGGAAAAGGAAGAGGAGGAAGAGGGAGACGGGAAAAGGGGAAGAGCGGGAGGAGGAAGAGGAGCAGAAGGAGGAGGAAGAGGGGAAGAGCAGGAGGAGGAAGAGGAGAAGGAAGAGGAAGGGGAGAAGGAAAAAGCAGAAGGAGGAGGAAGAGCAGGAAGAGGAAGAGAGGGAAAGGAGGAGGAGGAAGAAGAGGGGAAAAGGGGAAGAGGAAGAGGTGGATGAAGAAGGGAAGAGGAGAAGGAAGAAGAAGAAGAGCAGAAAGAGGAGGAAGAGGGGAAGAGCAGGACAAGAAAGAGGAGAAAGAAGAGAAGAAAGAGGAAGAAGAGCAGAAGGAGGAGGAAGAGCAGGAGGAGGAAGAGAGGGAAAGGAGGAGGAGGAAGAGGGGAAAGGGGGAAGAAAAGGAGGAAGAGGTGGATGAAGAAGGGAAGAGGAGAAGGAAGAGGAAGAAGAGCAGAAGGAGGAGGAAGAGCAGGAAGAGGAAGAGAGGGAAAGGAGGAGGAGGAAGAAGAGGGGAAAAGAGGAAGAGGAAGTGGATGAAGAAGGGAAGGGGAGAAGGAAGAGGAAGAAGAGCAGAAAGGGAAAAGGGAAGAGCAGGACGAGTAAGAGGAGAAGGAAGGGGAAGAAGAGCAGGAGGAGGAGGAAGAGCAGGAAGAGGAAGAGAGGGAAAGGAGGAGGAGGAAGAAGAGGGGAAAGGGGGAAGAAGAGGAGGAAGAGGTGGATGAAGAAGGGAAGAGGAGAAGAGGAAGAGGAAAGAGAAGCAGAGACGGGGGGGGGGGTCTCGTCTGTGCCAGACCCTCACAAGCCTGGGCAGAGTGACCCACTTACGCCGGCTGTCCAGGAGGGGGAGGGGAGGGAGGGGCAGGTTCCCACGGGGTGGGGACAAGGGAGTTGCCCCCCCACCCGCAGACATCAGATCACACACACACACACACACACACACACACACACACACACACACACACGTGGCTGGTAGTGGTCTTGCCCTGGGCTCAGCGGGCCGTTCTGCCAGGGTGCACCCCCCCCCGCCTCACGGACCGTGAGGGGCACAAGCCAAATGGGGGCTACCCGCTAGTTCAGCCAATTCGGGGTTCAGTTCTAAAAGTTGGGGGGCTGACCCTTGTGCAGGGGGTGGGGGCTCAGGCCTTCCTCGATCCCCACCAGCTGGAGGAAAGGCCGTGTCCCTTTTCTGCCATCCTGGGAGGGGGGGCAGCCCTGGTGGTCTCTGGGCGGGTGGGGACCCCCCCCCAGCAGCTCATCGAGGGGAGAAGCAACTTGGAACGAAGGAGAAACTTCCTGACGGTGGGGAACAATGAGCCGGTGGAACGGCTTGCCACCGGACGTTGGGGCTGCTGCTCCGTCCACTGGAGGCTTTCGAGAAAAAACTTGTCTGGAATGGCGCCCGAGCAGGGGGCTGGACTAGAAGACCTCTCAAGGTCCCTTCCAACTCTGCCATTCTGTGTGAGGTCACAAGAGATGCAGTACGACCTCACAATGCCTTCCACGGAGCCAGATCAGTGTGTGGTGGAAGCGTTGTCGCCCTTTGGTGGTTGAGGAGGGGTTGTCGGCCTAGGCTAGAGGTGGGTGTGTCTCCCCCCTCCCCCAAAGGTAGGGGTCTTCCCCCTCCCTTCTCCCCAGACCTCTCCCTCTCCAGCAGACCCCCCCACACGTACATACACACTTGCAGCAGCACCAGCCTGCAGGAAGGAACAACAAAGGCCAGGATTTGGGGAAATCTGCTTTTGTGTGTTTGTGTGGGTGTGTGCAAAACGCACACTGTGGGGTGCTGTCATCCCTGAGCCTGCGTCCTCCAGCATATCCCCCCCTTCTCCGTCATTTAACCCGCAGTTCCTCCTCCCCCTCTCTAAAAATCTGAATGAACAAGGATAAAAAGCCACAGGCTTCCAAAGCAAGGCAGAGATAAACAACAAATGTTTGTTTATCTAACCCTTTTAGGAGAAAAATGCAGCATAGGCTGTAGGAAGAAAGGAGAGATAAGATGGAAAGAGACACTGGTGTCAGATTGTATCCTATCCTAGCCGGGCACTGCCTTTGTTAGATTGTAATTTTCTCACTAGGCTGGGAATCCTGGTTGGCTTTGAAAAAAAAAACAAAAAACCCCACCAAGTTTCTAGTCCTCAGAATAAATGCCTATGGGAAATCAGTTTTTCCTCCCACAGTAGCCGAGAACTCAAAACAGCACACACTGACTAAAAAAGTCATTGACTAGAAAATGTCATTGATTAGAAAAATGTCATTGACTAGAGAATGTCATTGATTAGAAAAATGTCATTGACTAGGAAATGTAATTGATTAGAAAAATGTCATTGAGTAGAAAATGTAATTGATTAGAAAAATGACATTGAGTAGAAAATGTAATTGATTAGAAAAATGACATTTAGAAAATGTCATTGATTAGAAAAATGACATTGACTAGAAAATATAATTAAAAATGTCATTGACTAGAAAATGTGATTAGAAAAATGTTTGCTAGAAAATGATTATAAAAATGTCATTGACTAGATAATGTAATTGATTAAAATGTTATTGACTAGAAATGTAATTGATTAGAAAAATGTCATTGACTAGAAAATGTAATTGATTAAAAAATGTCATTGACTAGAAAATATAATTAAAAATGTCATTAAAAACGTAATTGATTAAAAATGTCATTGACTAGAAAATATAATTAAAATGTCATTGACTAGAAAATATGATTAGAAAAGTGTTTGCTAGAAAATTTATGATTAAAAAATGTCATTGACTAGATAATGTAATTGATTAAAAAATGTCATTGACTAGAAATGTAATTGATTAGATAAATGTCATTGACTAGAAAATGTAATTGATTAAAAATATGTCATTGACTAGAAAATATAATTAAAAATGTCATTGACTAGAAAATGTAATTGATTAAAAAATGTCATTGACTAGAAAATATAATTAAAATGTCATTGATTAGAAAAATGTTTGCTAGAAAATGTATGATTAAAAAAATGTCATTGATTAGATAATGTAATTGATTAAAAATGTCATTGACTAGAAATGTAATTGATTAGATAAATGTCATTGACTAGAAAATGTAATTGATTAAAAATGTCATTGACTAGAAATGTAATTGATTAGATAAATGTCATTGACTAGAAAATGTAATTGATTAAAAATGTCATTGACTAGAAAATATAATTAAAAATGTCATTGACTAGAAAATGTAATTGATTAAAAAATGTCATTGACTAGAAAATATAATTAAAATGTCATTGACTAGAAAATATGATTAGAAAAATGTTTGCTAGAAAATGTATGATTAAAAAAATGTCATTGACTAGATAATGTAATTGATTAAAATGTTATTGACTAGAAATGTAATTGATTAGAAAAATGTCATTGACTAGAAAATGTAATTGATTAAAAAATGTCATTGACTAGAAAATATAATTAAAAATGTCATTAAAAACGTAATTGATTAAAAATGTCATTGACTAGAAAATATAATTAAAATGTCATTGACTAGAAAATATGATTAGAAAAGTGTTTGCTAGAAAATTTATGATTAAAAAAATGTCATTGACTAGATAATGTAATTGATTAAAAAATGTCATTGACTAGAAATGTAATTGATTAGATAAATGTCATTGACTAGAAAATGTAATTGATTAAAAAAATGTCATTGACTAGAAAATATAATTAAAAATGTCATTGACTAGAAAATGTAATTGATTAAAAAATGTCATTGACTAGAAAATATAATTAAAATGTCATTGATTAGAAAAATGTTTGCTAGAAAATGTATGATTAAAAAAATGTCATTGATTAGATAATGTAATTGATTAAAAATGTCATTGACTAGAAATGTAATTGATTAGATAAATGTCATTGACTAGAAAATGTAATTGATTAAAAATGTCATTGACTAGAAAATATAATTAAAAATGTCATTGACTAGAAAATGTAATTGATTAAAAAATGTCATTGACTAGAAAATATAATTAAAATGTCATTGACTAGAAAATATGATTAGAAAAATGTTTGCTAGAAAATGTATGATTAAAAAAATGTCATTGACTAGATAATGTAATTGATTAAAAATGTCATTGACTAGAAATGTAATTGATTAGATAAATGTCATTGACTAGAAAATGTAATTGATTAAAAAATGTCATTGACTAGAAAATATAATTAAAATGTCATTGACTAGAAAATGTAATTGATTAAAAATGTTATTGACTAGAAAATATAATTAAAAATGTCATTGACTAGAAAATGTAATTGATTAGAAAAATGTCATTGACTAGAAAATGTAATTGACAAGAAAAATGTCATTGACAGCTGCTTAGCAGGCCTACAGGTAGTCCTTGACTTATGACTGCAAAGGAACCCAAAATGTCCTCACTGTGCCCCATTTTATGAACTTTTCGCCACAGTTCTTAAGCGAGTCACTGCAGTTGTTCAATGACTTGTGTAGTTATGAAGCAAACCTGGCCTCTGCATTGTCCTTGAGTGTCAGACGGTCTCCAAAGGAGATCCGCCTGACCCCGGGACACTGCGACCATCACAAATATGAGTCAGTTGCCCGGCGCCCAAATTTTGATCCCGTGACCACGAGGATGCTGTAACGGTCATAAGTCTGAAAAAGGGCCTACACCATTTCAGACAAAGGGCCGTCCAGTCTCTTCTTAAAAACGTCCAGTGTTGGAGCACCCACAATTTCCGGTGGCAAGCCGTTCCACTGGTTAATCGTTCTCACCGTCAGGAAGTTTCTCCTTCGTTCCAGGTTGTTTCTCTCCTCGGTGAGTTTCCATCCGTTGCGTCTTGTCCTCCAGTGTCCTCTTCCTTCTTTTGCAGGCTGGGTTCCAGTTCTGGAAGGGCCCCGGGGTCCAACCCTCCCCAGAGATGCCCCCGATGGCCTCGGACCCAGGACCCTCCGGGCATGCAGCCACCTGGACGGTGTCCGACCTCTTGCGCTTCTCCCCGCCCTGCTCTCCGGCCCCACCTCCTCGCCGCCCCGCCTGGCATCGTTACCGCCTCTCGGAAAGCATGAAAGGGCTGTTGGTGGCCCTGCTGGGGGGCGGCGTGCCCGCCGGTTTTGTGGCCCCGTTCAGCCGCATCGTCAACGAGATTTCGGGGATGCCCTCCCTGGAGATCCTGTTCTTCCGCTGCTGCCTCCACCTGCTCTTTGCCGGCTACCTGCACTACCAGAAGGTGCCGTGCTTCGGGCCCTCGGAGGTACGCCAGCGGACCCTGCTCCACGCCGCGGTCAACGTCATCTCCATTGCCTGCGCCTATAGTTCCTTCATGATGGTGCCCAGCGGCAACGCGGCCACCGTGCGCAAAGGCTCCTCCACCATCTCCTCCGTCCTGCTGGCCTTCTGCATCGAGAACAGCCAGCTGACCGGCTACGACTGGTTCGGGCTGGTGGGCAGTACGCTGGGCTTGATCATCATGGTGGTGCCGGACCTGTTGAGTTTGGACAAGAGCACCCAGATCTATGACACCTTTGGCTACGTCTTGGCCTGCTCGGGAGGCATGGCGTTGGCCTTAGGGCTGGTGATTTTCCGAACGCTGGACTTCCCGGCCAAGCTGATGACCGTGGCCTTCCTCTTTGGCGTGGTGGGAAGCTTGATCTGCTCACCGATGATGTTCCTCCTCCAGAAGCCGGTGATGGTGCTGAATCCGCTCACCGGGATGTACGTGGTGACCATCAGCCTCCTGGCCTTGTTCTCCTTCTTGTGCGCCAGCTACGCAGTGACAAAAGCACACCCGGCTTTGGTGTGCGCTGTCTTGCACTCCGAAGTGGTGGTGACCCTGGCCGTCCAGTACTACGTGCTACGGGAGGCCGTCACACCCTTCGACATCATGGGGGCTGGCGTCATCTTGGGCAGCATCGCCATCATCACCGCCCAGAACATCAGCTGCCATCCGGCCGAGGAAGAGGATGGATCGATCGTACAGCAGAAAGGGATCAAGTACACCAAGGAGGCGGTTGGTCAAAGCAGGCACCAACTGGCAGATTGTACGGCAGAAAGGGATCGCGGAGATTAAGGGGGCTGTTGGTCAAAGCAGGCACCAACCGGCAGATTGCATGGCAGAAAGGGATAGAGGAGATTAAGGAGGCAGTTGGTCAAAGCAAGCACCAACTGGCAGATTGCGTGGCAGAAAGGGATGGAGGAGATTAAGGAGGCAGTTGGTCAAAGCAAGCACCAACCGGCAGATTGCATGGCAGAAAGGGATAGAGGAAATTAAAGAGGCAGTTGGTCAAAGCAGGCACCAACCGGCAGATTGCATGGCAGAAAGGGATAGAGGAGATTAAGGAGGCAGTTGGTCAAAGCAAGCATCAACTGGCAGATTGATGGCAGAAAGGGATAGAAGAGATTAAAGAGGCAGTTGGTCAAAGCAAGCACCAACCGGCAGATAGCATGGCAGAAAGGGATAGAGGAGATTAAGGAGGCAGTTGATCAAAGTAGGCACCACCTGTACAGTAGAAAGGGATCAAGTAGATTAAACAGGCAGTTGGTCAAAGCAGACACCAACTGTACAGTAGAAAGGGATCAATTATGCCAAGAAGGCAGTTGGTCAAAGCAGGCACCAGCCAGCAGATTGCATGGCAGAAAGGGATCGAAGAGATTAAGGACGCAATTGATCAAAGTAGGCACCAACTGTACAGTAGAAAGGGATCAAGTAGATTAAACATGCAGTTGGTCAAAGCAGACACCAACTGTACACTACAAAGGGATCAAGTATGCCAAGAAGGCAGTTGGTCAAAGCAGGAACCAACCAGCAGATTGCATGGCAGAAAGGGATCGAGGAGATTAAGGAGGCAGTTGGTCAAAGGAGGCGCCAACCGGCAGATTGCATGGCAGAAAGGGATAGAGGAGATTAAGGAGGCAGTTGGTCAAAGCAAGCACCAACCGGCAGATTGCGTGGCAGAAAGGGATAGAGGAGATTAAGGAGGCAGTTGGTCAAAGCAGGCACCAAACGGCAGATTGTATAACAGAAAGGGATCGAAGAGATTAAGGACGCAGTTGATCAAAGTAGGCACCAACTGTACAGTAGAAAGGGATCAAGTAGATTAAACAGGCAGTTGGTCAAAGCAGACACCAACTGTACAGTACAAAGGGATCAAGTATGCCAAGAAGGCAGTTGGTCAAAGCAGGCACCAACCGGCAGATTGCACGGCAGAAAGGGATAGAGGAGATTAAGGAGCCAGTTGGTCAAAGCAGGCACCCACTCTGATGGGGAGGCCTGGAAGAAGACCAGCGGGGGCCTTATGGCAGCCACGGAAGAGCGGGCAATTTGCGGTGCTGGAGAACCGTCGCCGAATTCCAAGCCAAATCTTGGAGGCTGGTGGAGGAATAGAGATGGGTGTTTATCCATCAACGTAATCGTCATCCTTATGGATCCACCCAAGAAGCAGGCAATTTTTGTGTCCCAAAATTCTTGGCTGGACCACGAAGCCGCCCTCTGCTAGGTGGCCCTGTGGGAGCCGCGCCCCGCAGGCCAGACCACCGGACATCTGGACGGCAAGGCTAGTCCGAGACCCACTGACCTTTGGGGCGGAAGGGACCTTTTGGACCAGGCCGAGAAGCCGGGAGCGAGACCCTGGCAAGGTCAATGGAGGCTCCTGTGGAAATTGTGAGATTCTAGTATTTGTGTTGTGTTTTGCGTTTGCAGTGGGTATGTTGAGGAAGGGAAAGTGGGGGGAGGCTGAGGGGGGGCTCAGTCTCCATCTGGAGCGTCCGTTGGTTTTCAAAAGTGGTTTTGAAGGAGAGGTTTGGGCCTCCAGACCAGGTTTTTCAAGCTAGGCCCCTTTTAAGATGGGTGGACTTCAACTCCCAGAATTCCACGCTGGCTGGCTGGGGGATTCTGGGAGTTGAAGCCCACCCATCTTAAAACGACCAAAACTGAGAAACTCTGCTTCAGACAGATGCAGGAATGAATAGGAATCCTGTACGTCGAGCCCCCCCATCCCCGATCCAAAATAAATTAAATTTGAGAAATAATGCAGAATTTAAGATTATTTTTGCACACGCTGCTAAAAGGACTGTTGTAGTCGCCATGGTTAATGCTGTGTTGTAAAAAGAAAGCTCGTAAAATGGGGGCAAAGCTCACTTAACAACTTACCTCGCTTAGTAGTGGAAATTCTGGGCTCCGTTTTAGTCGTGTCAGAAACCTGCCAGAGTATAAATTCCAATGCCGGTGGAACTCCATGCCACAAGATTCAGGAGATTGCACAGCTCTCAGAACACCGGAGGGCAGGACGAGAAACAACGGTTGGAAACTGATCAAATGGAGAGAAGCAACCTGGAATTAAGGAGAAGCTTCCTGACAGTGAGGACGATCGACCAGTGGAACTGCTTGCCACCAGAAATCGTGGGCGCTCCATCACTGGAGGTTTTTAAGAAGAGACGGAGATG
Organism: Crotalus helleri; assembly: GCA_024509115.1. NCBI lineage: Eukaryota > Metazoa > Chordata > Lepidosauria > Squamata > Viperidae > Crotalus > Crotalus helleri. The sequence continues at coordinate 751,308 of JAKSXO010000081.1, forward strand.
GTATAGGTTCTCCTGCCTGAGCAGGGGGCTGGACTAGAAGACCTCCAGGGTCCCTTCCAGCTCTAACCTATTCTAATTCTATTCTTCAGCAGGGTGCGATTATTTTTATATTACGTTTATATGCCACCCATCCAAGAGACTTGAGGTGACTTATACCCTCTTTTTAGCTGGAGTTAAGGTGGGATCTGGCTACACCCCCACCCCCCTCCCATCCCGTGTGCCCCTTTTTATGGCCCTCCCCTCCAGGGAAGACGTAACAGATGCCAGCCATTTAGGCAAGAAAAACCAAATGGACAGGTATAGTATAGGGGGTACCTTGCTCAATAGTAGTAACTGTGAGAGGGATCTCGGAGTCCTAGTGGACAATCATTTAAAAGTGAGCCAGCTGTGTGTTGCAGCTGCCAAAAAAGCCAACACAGTGCTGGGCTGCATTAACAGAGGGATAGAATCAAGATCACATGAAGGGTTAATACCACTTTACAAGGCCTTGGTAAGGCCACACTTGGAATCCTGCATCCAGTTTTGGTCACCACGATGTAAAAAAGACGTTGAGACTCTAAAAAGAGTACAGAGAAGAGCAATAAAAGTGATCAGGAGATTGGAGGCTAAAGTATATAAGGAAAGGCTGCTGGAATTGGGTTTGTCCAGTTTAATGAAGAGAAGGACAAGGGGGGACAGGATAGCAGCCTTCCAGTATCTCAGGGGCTGCCCCAAAGAAGAGGGAGTCAAGCTATTCTCCAAAGCGCCTGAAGGCAGGACAAGAAGCAACGGATGGAAACTAATCAAGGAGAGAAGCAACCTGGAACTAAGGAGAAACTTCCTGGCAGTGAGGACAATTAACCAGTGGAACAACCTGCCTCCAGAAGAAGTGAATGCTCCAACACTGGACGTTTTGAAGAAGAGACTGGACAGCCATTTGTCCGAAATGGTATATGCCTGAGCAGGGGGTTGGACTTGATGACCTCCAAGATCCCTTCCAACTTTATTATTATTATTATTATTATGGATCATCGCACAGTCAGCCAGATGTTCAGACTGGATTTGGCATTTTTGTCTACCTATCGAGTCCTTACCCAGGACCTGGGATAGGCAGATGTGGATGTTTGACGGTATTACAGGTATCGTCGCAGGATGGAAGCAGTTCCTAGTAAGGCCGCCTTTTGCAATTGACTAATGGTGAATCTGTCAGTGCTGATGATGGTGTCCAAGTGGTGCTCCAGATGTTTTGGGATTGCACCCAAGGCGCCTATGACTATTGGTACCGCCCTTGATTGCCTTTGCCACAGTCTTTCTATTTCTATTTGTAGGTCTTTGTATTTTGTTATCTTCTCCAATTCTTTCTCGTCTATTCTGCTGTCTCCAGGCACTGCCATGTCCACTCTCCAGACTTTTTTGTCTTTCTTATCGACAATTGTTAAATCCAGGGTGTTATGTTGCACGTGCTTGTCTGTTTGAATTCTGAAGTCCCAGAGCAGTTTAACTTTATCATTTTCTACGACTTTCTCTATTTTATGATCCCACCGGTTCTTGCTTACAGGCAAATGATATTTCTTGCAGATCTTTTATTATTATTATTTTTACTATTATTATTATTACTATTACTATTATTACTATTATTATTATTATTATTAACAGTTGCAGAGGTTCACTTAAGAACGGTGGGAAGCCAAGGTGTCAAAGGGAGTGAAATTCCCTTAGCAAATGTGGTCATAAGGCCCGTTGAGTCCCGTTACCCTTAATTCAGCTCTGGACCGTTTCCATTTGGTTCTCTCTACTACGGTCTCCAGTTAGGCCATCCTGGTTAATCGGGCGAGGCCGGAGCATGGAGAAGGAGGAGAGGCGTGGAGGGCATGGCGGCCAAGCCCAGAAAAAGGAAATTAAACCAAATTCCCACAGATCAAATCCAGCCCTTTTCCTTTTAAGCGCAAAGCTAGCATCCCCATTTTTGGGGGGACTTCACTTCCGTCTTTTAAGCCCCCCCAATCGGTGCCTTCCCCCTCCCCAGGTCTGCAGAAGGAACTGGGTGGTTCCCCCCCTTTTTTCCCCTTTTCCCTGAATTTCCCAATTTCTGGCAGGTCGTTCCTTTGCAAAACTGTTTTTTTCTCTCCCGGCCGGTCTGCCGGCCGAATCGACCGCAAGGGCTGATTATTTTTCTAAATTCCAGAGTTGTGACTCAGACAAGAGAGGAGAACAACAGGAGGCAGAGTGAACAAGCAGCCTTTCCATTCTCCCTCCTTTCCCTTCCCCCAAAGTCTTCTCTGAGCGGGGGTTCTCTCCTTCACAAGGACCAGAAACTTGGCCGGTGGGCATGAATCTGCCCTTTGGTCCCAAGCGGGAAGCAAATTGAGAAATGGAGTTTGGGGCTGATTTGGAAAGAGATTTCAATAAGTGGGGGGGGGAGAGAGGGGTAGGGAGGGGTAGGGAGGGGAAGGGCCTGGCTCCCGCGGGAGGTCACTAGCAGGCAAATGTAAACAGAGGCCCTTCCAGGCTGGAGGCCTAATCAGAAGGCAGGTCTGGCTGGGGAGGGGGTGGGAGAGGTTTGTGTGTGGGGGGGAGGTGTGTGTGGTGTGTGTCGGGGGGGGGTCCTCGACCACCCATCCCCAAAGGAGCCCCCTTCCAGACGTTGTGTGTGCTCCAACACTGGAGGCGTTCAAGCAGAGATTGGACAGCCCTTGTGTCGGAAGTGGTACAGGGTCTCCTGCCTGAGCAGGGGGGTTGGACTAGATGACCTCCGAGGTCCCTTCCAAACTGTTATTCTGTTATTCCTCCTCTTCCTTTTTAAGAAGAAACTGGATAGCCATTTGCCTGACATGTTACAGGGTCGTCTACTTGAGCAGGGGGTTGGACTAGATGACCTCTGAGGTCCCTTCCAAACTGTTATTCTGTTATTCCTCCTCCTTCTCCTCCTCCTCCTCCTCCCTTTTAAGAAGAAACTGGACAGCCATTTGCCTGAAATGCTACAGGGTTGTCTTGAGCAAGGGGTTGGACTAGATGATCTCCGAGGTCCCTTCCAAACTGTTATTCTGTTATTCCTCCTCTTCCTTTTTAAGAAGAAACTGGACAGCCATTTGCCTGACATGTTACAGGGTCATCTACTTGAGCAGGGGGTTGGACTAGATGACCTCTGAGGTCCCTTCCAAACTGTTATTCTGTTATTCCTCCTCCTTCTCCTCCTCCTCCTCCCTTTTAAGAAGAAACTGGACAGCCATTTGCCTGAAATGCTACAGGGTTGTCTTGAGCAAGGGGTTGGACTAGATGACCTCGGAGGTCCCTTCCAAACTGTTATTCTGTTACTCCTCCTCCTCCTCCTCCTCCTCCTCCTCCTCCTCCCTTTTAAGAAGAAACTGGACAGCCCTTGTGTCTGAAACGGTACAGGGTCTCCTGCCTGAGCAGGGGGTTGGACTAGAAGACCTCCAGGGTCCCTTTCAAACTCTTGTTATTCCAATCTGGGAGGTGGAGTCTTCCGAGGAAGGGAGAGATTTTGAGAGGGGTTTTGTTTTGTTTCGTTTTGGGTTTTTCTTTTGCTTTTTTTGCAAAGAGAGGAGGGGAGATTGCAAGAAGGCCAGCAGCCCCTCTCGCCCCCCCCACCCCACCCCGAGTTCCAATCCTGCTGGATTCCGAACCTCCAGCAAGCAACCTCTGGAACGAAGGGAGAAACTCCCGAACAGCGAGGACAGTTAACCCGTGGGACAGCTTGCCACTAGAACTTGTGGTGGAGGGTTTTTTTGGTTAAAGAGACTGGATAGCCCCTTGGTCTGAAACGCTCAAGCAGAGGGGTTGGACTAGAAGACCTCACGAGGTCCCTTCCAGCTCTAGCCTGATTGACCCCAGCCTTCAGGTCGTCTGAAGCTGGCAGTCGCGGCCGCTGCGCGTTCCTCCTCCGTTCCCGTGAACGGAAATGGCCGCCGGCCTGGCGCAGGCTTGCTCAGGGACCCCGCAGCCATTTGCAGCCGGGAAGGACCGAGCGGAGCTGGCTGGCATCCCAAGGCTGGCTGGGATGGCCGCGGAACCGGCAAAAAGCCGGCCAGCTCCGCGAGCCGCTCGCGCCCCCTAGCGGAGACCCAGAGCAGCGGCAGAGGAGCGGAGCAAACACGTGACCAGAGCAGCTCTTTTTTTGTTTTTTTAAGCACGTCTGTTGTTGGCACGATTCTCACGCTCTGCAAAACACGCGGAGACTCCAGCTCCCGGGTGCTTCTGAGCTGCGGGCTAGCCTGCTTTGGCCTTTCCCCCTGCCTCTTTGCAACTTTAATAATAATAGTAATAATAATAATAATGACGACGACGATGATGATAATAATAAAGTTGGAAGGGACCTGGGAGGTCATCTAGTCCAACCCCCTGCTCAGGCAGGTAACCCTAGAGCAGTGGTTCTCAACCTTTCTAATGCCGCGACCCCATAATACGGTTCCCCATGTTGTGGTGACCCCCAACCACTTATACATCATCGGGTGCCAAGGGCGTGGCCAAAGAAAAGGGGGAAAAAATGGCGGACAGCCTTGTTTGGCGACCCCCGTGAAAGGGTCGTTCGACCCCAAATGGGGTCCCGACCCACAGGTTGAGAACCACTGATCTATACCATTTCGGACAAATGGCTGTCCAGTCTCGTCTTAAAATCTTCCAGTGTTGGAGGAGGGAGGGTCGGCTGCTTGAGCAGGGGGTTGGACTAGAAGACCTCCGAGGCCCCTTCCAACTCAACCAAGGAGAGAAGCAACCTGGAATTAAGGAGAAACTTCCTACCGGTGAGGAACAAGTAACCAGAGGAGCAGACCTGCCACCAGAAGTTGTGGGTGCTCCAACAAAGGCTTTTGAGAAGAGACTGGACAGCCATTTGTCCAGAATGGTATAGGCCAGGGGTAGGCAACCTCGGCTCTTTTATGACTCATGGACTTCAACTCCCAGAATTCCTGAGCCAGCATGCTGGCTCAGGAATTCTGGGAGTTGAAGTCCATGAGTCATAAAAGAGCCGAGGTTGCCTACCCCTGGTATAGGCACTGCCTGGCTGAGGAATTCTGGGACTTGAAGTCCACAAGTCATCAAAGGGCCAAGTTTGAAGACCCCTGGTGAGAAAGGTAAGGAAAGAGTAAGGCAGGGGTGGGGAACCTTGGCTCTTTTGACTTGTGGACTTCAACTCCCAGAATTCCTCAGCCAGCCATGGTTGGCTGAGGAATTCTGGGAGTTGAAGTCCACAAGTCATCAGTCATAGTTCCCTCACGCTGGCTGAGGAATTCTGGGAGTTGAAGTCTGCAAGTCATCAAAGGGTCATATTTCCCACGCTGGCTGAGGAATTCTGGGAGTTGAAGTCCACAAGTCATCAAAGGGTCCTAGTTCCCTCACGCTGGCTGAGGAATTCTGGGAATTGAAGTCCACAAGTCATAAAAGGATCCTAGTTCCCTCACGCTGGCTGAGGAATTCTGGGAGTTGAAGTCCACAAGTCATAAAAGAACACGACTGGGACTTCGTCGAAACGTCACCAAGACGATTTTCACGGGTATAGGTATGCAGGTCTTGATGTATTCAGGTCTTTTCCCGTGTAAGATTGTCTTCGGCTTTGTGCTTGTGCGAGCAAAAGCACGAAGCCGAAGACCCCAGCCTGAAGATGACGAGTGGGACCTCGTCGAAACGTCGCCAAGATACTCTCAATCTTACACGGGAAAACACCCGAATACACCAAGACCTGCATATATATATATTCTAAAAAGGGATCTGTGTTTTAGTTTTTGAATATGAATATCCTACCCATTCTTTCTTATTTTGCTTTTTTTCCCACTAAGTGGTAGGTTAGTCTTTTTGAGACCCAAAAGCTTGTAACTGCAACAAAAATATTTACTTTAGTAAGCTTTTCCCATCATGCTTGTGGTCTGGTCTAGTTAAACCAGTGGTTCTCAACCTTTTTAATGCCGTGACCCCCAACCGGTCGTAAGTCGAGGACTACTCAACCGGTCGTAAGTCGAGGACTACTCAACTGGTGCAGCACCGTTTGCAGAAGGGGACTTTTGGCGGGCTCAGCAGGGCAGAGACAGCCTGGACAATTCCTACTGGCTTTGGAAAGCCAATAGAATAAAAGGGAGTAGCCCAGCTAAGGAAAAGGGGGGAAAAAATGGCGGACTGCGTTGTTTGGCGACCCCCGTGAAATGGTCGCTCGACCCCAAATGGGGTCCCGACCCACAGCTTGAGAACCACTGAGTTAAACCATTAACTGCCTTCGAAAGGCATTGAAACATGGCATATCAAGGAAATGTTCTATTATTGTCTAAATAACAGGGGTCTTCAACATTAGCTACTTAAAAAAAGACTTGCGGACTTCAAGTCCCAGCATCCCCCCACGAGCCACGGGGGAATTCTGGGAGTTGAAGTCCACACCTTTAAGGCTTGCCAAAGTTGGGACACCCCTGGTCTAAATCCATGTTTTTCAAACTGGCGGCTTTCTAGAAGGGTGGATATTTCAGTTCCCAGAATCCCCCCCAATCAATAAGCACGGAATCCAGGCTACGTGGATATTCTACACAAATCTTAATTCAATTAAGATGGTACATGGCTTCTTCCCTGGGAACTGAGAGGTGGGGCTGGCGACACCGACAAATATTTATAGCCTTTTAAAATACACTTTAGAGTTGGCATTTCTGCTCTTTGGAAAAAAGTGTTGTTTACATCCTGCAGATCCTAGTTATTTGAAGCAAGTGAGCAAAAACACCCTGAATTTGGATTCTTCTTTGCAATTTCACGGCTGCATCTAGGTAGCCTTCTGGGTGGCCATCCAGAGGTTCCATCGCCCCCGTCTGCCTTCCAGATGTTAAAACGTCTTCTGGATGTCCTGTGATTACTCAACTAGGTTTAATCCTAGGTAACTTCCCAGACCAGACAGATTCTGCCTTTCTGCCGAGGTGGACAGAAAGTCAGAAATAAACAAGAGTTGCTGAAAAAGGAGGATATTGGTAGCTCGGGGTTGAAATGAGGGGGGTCCTTGGTGCTCTCTGAGCTGGGTGGTTTTCTTGTAGGCGTCTCATGACCCAACCAGGGAACATCATCAGTGTGAGGAGGAGGAGGACTGTGGGGGCCTTGGTGCTTTCTGAGCTGGGTGGTTTTCTTGCAGACGTTTCATGACCCGACTAGGGAACGTCATCAGTGCTAGAAGGGAGGGGGGCTTATGGAGAGGAGGAAGAGGAGGAGGAGGAAGAAGAAAAAGAATGTGAAGGTCCCTGGTGCTCTTTGAGCTTGGTGGTCTTCTTACAGACGTTTCATGACCCAACTAGGGAACATCATCAGTGCTGGAAGGGAGAGGAGTTTGCAGAGAGGAGGACTATGGGGGTCCTTGGTGGTCTCTGAGCTGGGTGGTCTCCTTGCAGACGTTTCGTGACCCAACCAGGTAACATCATCAGTGCTAGAGGGAAGGAAGGAAGGGAGGGAGGGAGGGAGGGAGGGAGGGAGGGAGGAAGGAAGGAAGGAAGGAAGGAAGGAAGGAGGACTATGGGGGTCCTTGGTGCTCTCTGAGCTGGGTGGTCTCCTTGCAGACGTTTCGTGACCCAACCAGGGAATGTCATCAGTGCTAGAAGGAAGGAAGGAAGGAAGGAAGGAAGGAAGGAAGGAAGGAAGGAAGGAAGGAGGACTATGGGGGTCCTTGGTGCTCTCTTGAGCTGGGTGGTCTCCTTGCAGACGTTTCATGACCCAACTAGGGAACATCATCAATGCTCACTGTAATGATGTGGTCAGTCTGGCCAAAACCACCAAGCTCGGAGAGCTAAAAGAACCCCACATATATACCTAAATCAAACATCACAAAACAGATTTAACACCCAATGTTTTAACCTTTTAATTGTTGGGTAGCTATTTACAACATCGGCAGCCGCACGCAGCTGCTTGAGGGCAAGATGAGCGACCTACAATTGAGCAAACCCCAATGGCCGCCTTCACACAACCCACGGCAGCAAAAGCGAGCCGACCCCATGACCGTTTAGCACAGCCGTTTCACCGGGACCCTCCCTGTTTTCGTATGTCATGTGGAATAGCGTTTCTTCCCTCTCAAAAAGTCTGCGGGTCAATCTTTTTTTTCTTCTTCCAGGTTTTAAACACGGCGGCATATATTTTAACTCTTTTATCTTTTCATTTCCCTCCGAATTTTTGCTGAAGGATACAGCGCAGGGACAGAAGCTCGGGCTAGCAATGCAAACATCAGCGTGCGCCGTGCCAACAATACCTTATTTTGATTTTTCCCAACTACCATCCGTTTCTTGGCCCATCGGGATGCTTTCAGATTTTTCTCTCTTTTTCCTGAATATCCCGTTTTGGGCCTGTCCCGATTCCTTCTCCTTCTTCGGCCAGAAATCCTATATAAAAAAAAATTGCTATCCCACTACAGGTTAGTCCTCGATTTACAACAGTTCATTTAGTGACCGTTCAAAGACACTGAAAAATGTTTTTTCACACTTACGACCTTTGGCTCATGCTTATGACCGTTCGCTGTGTCCCACGGTCATTGTGATCACTTTTTGTGACCTTCTGAAAAGCAAAATCAGGGGAAAGCCAGATGGACTTAACTGGCAAGACAATCATAAATGCTAAAAAATGCACGCAGCAAATGTCTCACTTAACAGAAATCTTGGGTTTAATTGTGGTCATAAGTCAAGGACTACCTATATTTAAATAAAGACCTTCCTCCACTCCCTCAGCAGATCATTTAACCCTTTTAAAGGGTCAGTAAAGTCTATTTAATGTATTAATAAATACATATTTAATAAATTTAATACATTCATTAAATTTAACAGTAGCACAGTGGAGGCGATTGATCGAGAAACAGCAGATTCTCCCCTCCCCCACATGCCCTTAGATTTTAATGTTTGGTTTTAATTTATTTGTTTTAATACATGCATAGATATGTTTTATGATTGCAAGCCGCCCAGAATTACCCTACGGTAGGATGGGCAACCAAACATTTTTATAAATAAATATTTACCACCTATCCTCACCATGGGGCTACTCTAGGCGGCTCGCAAACATAAAAGAACACCAAAGTAAAAAAAGGAAGTAAAATAACAGAACAATAAAAGAAGGAAAAAAACAAAGATACGACTAGTTAAAAAAAAAACCTGGTTATTTGGAGACAGAGCTTCTGGCAACTTCTGGTCCGTCTCCCCGTTCCAGGTTTTGCTTTTTTTTATAAATGTATTAATGAGATTCTAATCAGGTCAAAATAAAAGCAACAGGGAAAGAAAGAGGAAGCAGAAGTGCTAAAGGAGGAGAGAGAGAGAGAAGGAAAAAAAGCATTGGCTTCCCCTTCTTTTTCAGCGCTGTGAAATGCAATATATATATATATATATATATATATATATATATATATATATGTATGTATGTATGTATGTATGTATGTATGTATGTATGTATGTATGTATGTATGTATGTATGTATGTTAGTTATGTATATATGTATGTATGTATGTATGTATGTAGGTCTTTGGTTATTCGGGTTTTCTCCTGCATCAAATTGGAAGTGTCTTGGCAACATTTCGACGAAGTCCCATTTGTCATCTTCAGGCTGGTGTTTTCGGCTTCGTGCTTCTAGGAGCAAAGCACGAAGCTGAAAACACCAGCCTGAAGATGACGAATGAGATTTTGTCGAAATGTTGCCAAGACACTTCCAATTTGACGCGGGAGAAAACCCGAATGACCAAAGACCTACATAGAAACACTTGCGAAAACCTCAGAAAACACACACACACACACACACACAAATATAAATTTCACCCTCCGCGTTGTTTTTTTCTTTTCTTTCAGGCTTCTTTATGAAGGTTACAATGCTGTAAAAAAGACAAAGGGACATGAAGATAAGGAGGAAAAGAGAAAGAAAGGGAGAAGGCAAGCAAGTGGGAGGAAGGAAGGAAGGAAGGAAGGGAGGGAGGGAGAGAAAGAGAGAGAGAGAGAAAGAAAGAAAGAAAGAAAGAAAGAAAGAAGACAAAAAAGCATTGGCTTTTTTTGCCCCCCTAGGAACAAAAAACAAAAATAAAATGTGTTTTTTTTTCTTTTCTTCCCCCCCCCTCCAGATTTTATTGTGTTGGGGCCTAACACAACTCCATAGTGACCCCATGGTGGGAAGCCTGCCCCATAGGATGGGGGGGGACCCCCTTTTTGTCTAGGGAGGGGGCAAGACACCCCTCAATCTGGCACCCCAGGCCAGAAAGCCCCTCTTTGCCCCCCTTTAATCTCCCCCTCCCCACATTGAGCGCCCCCAGCCCCCAACCCTTTATTAACCCCCCCCACTTCTGCATTCCCTCCAAATTTGTTCTCTCTCACATACCTCACGGCCTCAGGAGCCCCCCCAAGATCGCTTCCCCTCCCCCCAGCCCCACATCTGAGGACCCCCCCCATTATTTACTTTCTCCCTGCCCTCCCCCATCCACTCCTGTCAGGCCTTCCTCAGACAGCACCCCTTAATTTTCACCCCGAGATCGAGTTTTTCCCCCCTTTTCCTGTCACACTTAGAAGCCCACCCACCCTCAATAGCAGCAACGTCCTGAGACCCCCCCTCAAAGTCGCCCCTTCACAAATAAATCACACCCCCCCGCCCGCATGAAGCTCCTCCGGCAGATTAATTCACCTGTTCCGGCCCGTAATTCCCCTATTTTTTCGCCCTCCGTAGCCTCCGCGAAGGCCCGAGTCAGTTGGGAAAGTAGGCCCCGAAGCAGCGCGCTTTCCTAAGCGGAGCGGCCGGGCGAGCGCGCGCCTCTCCGGGCCAGGAGAATCACGCGAGGCCGAGGCCTTGCAGGCCGCCACTCGGAGCGTTCCATCCTCTTCGGCTACGCGCTCGACCAAAGCTGGCTCTGAGGGGCGCCCGACTCTCCACCCTCGGGGCCCCTTCGGCCATTTTCGGAAGCGTTCGGCCGGTGGCCACACCCCCTCCTCCAAAAGGGGCGGCTTGGTTTTCCCCGCCCTTTCGGAGCTCATGAATAGGCAATGAGGCAGGTCGGAAATCTTCGGGAAAGGAGTTTTTTTTTCCGTAAGGACTGTACCATTAGCAAAGGGGGGGGGAAGATAAGAATAATTAAGGAAATTTTATTTATTTATTTATTTATGAGACTTATATACCGCTTTTAAGTGCAAGCACTCTCTAAGCGGTGAAATTGTTATGTTAATCTAATTTGAGAGCAATGGCAGGGCTTGGGCTACAGAATAAGCTTTTTGGGTTTATGCCTTTCTGGAATAAAGTTGCAATCTTTGCAAAAAAAAAAACAAAACCCCACCTGCTTCCATTGCATGACAGCTGGGGAAAAAAGGTGTGAAAAGCCCCAAGTAATTCTAGCAAACACGCCAAATAATATTTTATCCAACTGTTTTTAGTAACCTGATTGCCTTGGACACATTTTGGATTGCTGTTCAACACGCGTTTAAAAATAATAATAATAAAAAGCACGATTGAGCCGAAAGTTAGGCAGTGTTTCCTGCCTGAGCAGGAGGTTGGACTAGATGACCTCCAAGGTCCCTTCCAACTTTATTATTATTATTATTATTTCATTAAAAATGAACCTCAGTCAACTGAACATTCAAATTGGCTGGCGCTGATGGTTGACGATTATTTATTTATTTCAGTGTTTATATGCCGCCCAATCCCAAAGGACTTATTATGATACCGGAAACGACCCATCTGGCTCGCCCCCCCCCAAAAAAAATAATGCAACAAAGCCTAAATAACTTTTCTATCATTTATTTACTGTACATTTCCTCCCCCCCCCTAGCCACCAATTTGGTTCGACCTCGCCTCCCTCTTTTTTCTTGTTTTCCCCTCTGGCCTGGCCACGCCCCCTTCCCCTTCGGAGACCGCGCAGCCGCGGCCCCGCCCCCTCCGCCGCCCTCGCCCTTGCCGTTGTACTCCTGTAGCCCCGTGGCAGGGGAGCGAGGCTATATAAGACGACGACGGAGCCGCCTTCGCTCAGTCGCGCCGGAGAGCGCGGAGGGAGCGGACAGGAGGGAGGGGAGAAGCGGCCGGACGTGGTCGCGTGCCCGGGGGAAAAATCGCCGTCGCTGCGCCCGCTGCCTCTTTCCCGGGAGTTTGGACTCGCATCCCGGCGTGGGGGAAAAAAACGAGCTCGGTCCGGCGGCGTTAAAAACCAAACCAACCAACCAACCCGGCCGGCGGCTGCTTGTGGCTTCTTCCGGGCTGCTGACGGACTAAGGCGGAGGCAGCGGCGTCACGTGACTCCGGGGAAAGGAAGGAGAGAAAAAAAAAGCGGCGGCGGCGGCGGCGAGGAGGGGAAAAAAAAAAGAAAAAAAAAAAGAGGGGAGCAGGCGCCAAGATGCACGGGGGCGCGCCTTCCGGGGACAGCGCGTGCCCGCTGCGCACCATCAAGCGCGTGCAGTTCGGCATCCTCAGCCCGGATGAGATGGTGGGTGGTCCAAGGTTGGGGGGGGGCGGCAGGAGGAGGAGGGGGGGGTCCCCAAAGTTTGCTTTTCCATCGGAATTTGGGGCGGGGGGGTCTTGGGGTACTCAGGGTGGATGCTCTGACCCGTCCGGCTATCCCAAGCAGCCCCCTTCCCCCTCTTTCTTGGAGGGTGGGGTGGGCAGTTTGCAAGATTTTTTGCAAGAGGTTTGCAAGCGTCAGTTCTTTTTTTTTTTGCAAGAAAAAATAAAACGGGGGAGGGTCTTCAAGTCACTTTAGGGGGGGGTTCTAGGACCGCGCCTCCCCCCCCTCCCCGCTTTCTGGAAACTTTGCAAGGTTGTTTTTTTTTTGCAAGGGCGAATGAATGCTGCCTCTTTGCAAAACGGAAGAAAAAGACATTGGGGTGGGTTTTTGCCCACTTTTGCGCTTCCGTGGGAATTGGAGGGAGGGAGGGGAGGGGTGTCTTTGATTATTTAGGGGTTTTTTTCTGGGTGAGCCAGTCCCCCCCCCCCGCCCTCTTTCTGGAAGTCTTGTCTTCTTTGCACCTTTTTATTTTTTTTTTGCAAGTGCAAATACACTTCTTTGCAGAAGCAAAAAAAAAAGAATTTGGGGAGGGGTCTTGAGTTACTTAGAGAGGGGGCTGTGACCACCCTACTCTCCCAAACGCCCCCCCCATCTCTCGTTTGAGTGGGTTGCCGTTTTTCCAAGTGCAAATGGCTCTTCCAAAAAAGAAAAAAATAGAAAAAGGAAGCCCCCCCATCTGTTTATCAGTGCCCCCCCTCCCTTTTGGAACCAAAGTGGTTTCACTCTGGATTGGGGTCTCTCTCTCTCCCCCCTCCCCTATCCCCCATTTTAATCCTGATTTTTAAGAGGGGTTCAATAAAGACTCCCGCCCAAGGGTGGACCTTGCCCAATACTTGCCTTTTAAAGGCTTCCCCCCCACCAACTTCCTGTGCCTTCCAATTCTGCATTATTCCAAAATAACAAAATTATCAACTGTATATGCCATTCGTGGGCAAGCGGTTAGCCACTTAGAAAATTTGAGCAGAATTTTTGGCTGCTGAAAAACTTCAGCTGGACCGATCTGATTTTCAATCGCCCCCCCCCACTATTAATACTTTATAAGAAAGATTTTAAATAAGTTTTATTGATCAGATGTATATGCCGCTCGTCTCTCTATCCAGGGTGGCAAGTTGGCAGCTGGGGGGACAATCTTCAAAAGAGTTTGCTTGCTTAGATTGTTTTACTCAATTTTTATCCTGCCGTTAGTACTTGACAAAGTCACTCAAGGCAGTGGTTGTTCTTAATTCTCCTTTCCCCCCACATCAACCCTGTGAGGTGGGCCGGGCTGAGAAAGAAGAACAGGCCCCTAGTCACCCAGTCACTACAAAGTACTTAAGTTACTTATTGGATCCCCTTAGTTTTGTGTCATTTTGTATTATTTGGTTTAATCTTTTTGTTACATTTGTAAATCCCCCAGAATCCCTGCAACGGTAAGACCGGCAGCATATGAATTTAATAAGCATATAAACAAATCCAGTACAGGCCTCAAATTAAAACAGTTCATTTAGTGACCGGTCTAAGTTACGACAGCACTGAAAAAAATGACCATTTTTTCCACATTTAAGATGGTTGCAGTGTCCCTCCCCTGCGGTTACGGGATTTGCATTCGGCCGCTTGACAGCTGACTCACGTTTATGACGGATGCGGCGTCCTACGTGATCCCCTTTTGCGACCACCCCCCCATAAGCAAAGTCAATAGGGAAGCCAAATTCACTTAATAACCACGTTACAATTGCAGTGATTCGTTTAACCGCAGTGGTTAAGCTCAGTTGCGGTTGTAAATTGAGGACTTCCTGTAATCTGATTGGAAAGTATTTTACTTTTTATTTATTCCACAATACTGCTGCTTAGGCTTCGTTTTGCCCGAACCGTAGGCCTTTTTTGGTCCAGAATTCTGCCAAGCCAGATTTTCAAGCTCCCCGTTTCTCTCTCTTTTTTTGCAAAAGCCCCTCTGTGTGTGTGTGTGTGTATGTGTAGGGGGGAGCGAGAATGTGAAACCTTTCTGCCAGTGATAATGGATAACTCCTGTTTATTTTTTTCCCCAGTTGGCAAAAACGGAATATTATCTTACCAAGCCAGGGGGGTGTTAAACATGCGGTTGTGACAATCTGAACCATCTTTTTTATTGGTGCAGTGACCAAAAAATGCCCTCTCCTGATAATCCCATGGGCAATAAATCTGATTTGGAAGAGATGTTGAGGGAGGGTATCCTAATCGGAGATTTTATTTTGCTATTTTTATTCATTTCATTGATCAGCCAGCTTTATTATTTCTGTCTAAGACGGCAAATCTATCCAACACACTTGCCTCCCATTTTCCCCACAACAACAACTCGGTGAGGTGGGCTGGAATGAGAGAAAGGGGGGGGGGGACTGGCTCAAGGTCAGCCAGCCGGGTTGCGTGCCTGAGACGGGATTAGAACTCGCCGTCTCCTAGTGTTTGGCTGAAAGTCACCCAGCTGGGTTTTGTGACTAAGGCGAGACTAGAACTCACCGTCTCCTGGCGATTGGCCCAAAGTCAGCCAGCTGGCTTTCATGCCTAAGGCGGGACTAGAACTCACCGTCTCCTGGTGATTGGCTCAAACGCATCTAGCTGCTTTCGTACTTAAGGCGGGACTAGAACTCTATCGCCTGGTGATTGGCCCAAAGTCATCCAGCTGGCTTTCATGCCTAAACAGGGACTAGGTGATTGGCCCAAAGTCACCCAGCTGGGTTTCAACCTTAAGGCGGGACTAGAACTCACCGTCTCCTGGTGATTGGCCCAAAGTCACCCGGCTGGCTTTTGTGCCTGAGGTGGGACTGGAACTCTCGATCGCCTGGTGCTTTACCGAAAGTCACCCAGCTAGCTTTCATGGCTGAGGCGGGACTAGAACTCAACGTCTCCTGGGGTTGGCCCAACATCACCCAAGCAGGTTTCATGCTTAAGGCAGGACTAGAACTCCCAGTCTCCCAGTTTTAAGCCTGCTTCCTTAACCGCTAGGCCAGTGGTTCTCAACCTTTTTAATGCCGCGACCCCCAACTGGTCGTAAGTCGAGGACTACTCAACCGGTCGTAAGTCGAGGACTACTCAACTGGCGCAGCACCGTTTACAGAATGGGACTTTTTGGCGGGCTCAGCAGGGCAGAGACAACCTGGACAATTCCTATTGGCTTTGGAAAGCCAATAGAATTGGACTCTATTCAAGAGAGTCTATTCTATTGGCTTTCAACAGCCAATAGAATCAAAGGGAGGAGCACAGCTAAGGAAAGGGGGGGGAAAATGGCGGACTGTGTTGTTTGGCGACCCCCCGTGAAATGGTCGTTCGACCCCAAATGGGGTCCCGACCCACAGGTGGAGAACCGCTGGCTTAGAATCTTTTCTTCCCTCTAAGCATTAACGCCCTCGTTGGGGTCGCCCCCCTTTTGTGGCACGTTCACGCTTTTTAACCAACGGCCCTTCCTTTCACGGCGCCCGCCACTCACCCTCTCCTTGCTTGTCTTTCCTAGAAACGGATGTCGGTGACCGAAGCGGGCATCAAGTACCCGGAGACCACCGAAGGCGGTCGCCCCAAACTAGGGGGGCTGATGGACCCTCGTCAGGGGGTCATTGAGAGGACTGGCCGGTGCCAAACCTGCGCAGGTGAGGTCCCCGGGTTGCGCCCTCCCCTGCTGCGCGGTGGCGCAAATGTGGCCAGGAGAGGGGGGCATCACCGCCTTGCGTTTCTCTCCGGCAGGCAACATGACGGAGTGTCCCGGCCATTTTGGCCACATCGAGCTGGCCAAGCCCGTCTTCCACGTCGGCTTTTTGGGAAAAACAATGAAAGTCCTTCGCTGTGTTTGCTTCTTCTGCTCCAAGCTGCTGGTCGACTCGGTGAGCAACGAGACCCCCCCCCACCCGTCCCCCAAAAATATGAGGCTGAATCCCGAGCTTCAGAAAAATTGAAACCCGGGATCTTTATTATTATTTTTTAAATACGTTTTACTGATTTTTACGTTCATAAACTTTTTTTATTGAATTTCTAATTTTCTTTGAAAAACAATGTGGCGGCTGAGTGACCGCAATTTAAGTACATATAGATATGATTAATACAAGTCTCCCAACTATCTCAGCTGACATTTCCTCTCTTTTTTTGTTAATATGTACTGTCTCTTATTAGAATACTTCTTATTCTATCAGTCAGATACAAAATAACTTTCCTACATTTATCTATAACTCTTAGTTTATGTATGTCTTAATTGTTTTAACATTTCATCTTTTATTAGAATAATAATAATAATAAAATAGCTATAAAATAAGATAAAATAATAATAAAAAAATAGCTGGGAAAGCAGATAATAACAACACCTGGCAGTGGCGAAGAGCAGGAAAATTGAAGAAAGAGACCGAGGGACTAATTCTGGCTGCACAAGACCAAGCCTTAAGGACAAATGCATATAAAGTCAAAATTGAGAAGATAGCAACAGACAGTAAGTGCCTCCTATGCAAAGAAGCTGAAGAAACAGTGGACCACTTGGTAAGCTGTTGCAAGAAGATTGCACAGACTGACTACAAGCAGCGGCATGACAAAGTAGCAACAATGGTGCATTGGAAGATCTGCAAGAAATATCATTTGCCTGTAAACAAGAACTGGTGGGATCATAAAATAGAGAAAGTCATAGAAAATGATAAAATTAAACTGCTCTGGGACTTCAGAATTCAAACAGACAAGCACCTGCAACATAACACCCCAGACTTAACAATTGTCGATAAGAAAGACAAAAAAAAGTCTGGGTAGTGGACGTGGCAGTGCCTGGAGAGAGCAGAATAGAAGAGAAAGAACTGGAGAAGATAACAAAATACAAAGACCTACAAATAGAAATAGAAAGACTGTGGCAAAGGCAAGCAAGGGTAGTAACAATAGTCATAGGCGCCTTGGGTGCAATCCCAAAACAACTGGAGCACCACTTGGACACCATCATCGGCATTGACAAATTTGCCATTAATCAATTGCAAAAGGCGGCCTTACTAGGAACCGCTTCCATCCTGCGACGATACCTGTAATACCATCAAACATCGACATCTGCCTATCCCAGGTCTTTGGTAAGGACTCAATAGGTAGACAAAAATGCCAAATCCAGTCTGAACATCTGGCTGACTGTGCAATGATCATCAATAATAATAATAGACCATCAATAACCTAGTAAATTTTCCCAGTTTTAATTTTCCATGAATATTTAAGTTTAACGTTTAATATTGATCCTTTCCAAGTTTTAAGTGACCCCAATTCCCTTTTCCTCACAATTCCTCGCAACAATTTTGGCTATTTAAAATCTAGAAGTATAAATGTTAACAGTTAAATTTGAATACTGAGTTGCTTATAAAAGTTGGATAAATGTGATTAAGACATGTATACGCGAAGATTTATTGATGAAATGTAAATAGATATGTTTTGACGTAGTGGTAAGAATGAAAATTATTAGCTTAAATATGAAAAAGTATACATGAGAGAGAGGAGGTACTAAATGTTGAAATGGAAGAAATGTTGGCTACTGAATTTAAGTTATTGGGAAACTATATGAAAATAAGAATATTGTATTGAGTTATCAGTGTGTTGATGTAGAATGGAGATAGATATGTATCCTGAACACCAGATGTTTTAATGATTTTTAACAGACATCTTAATATTTGGTAAATATCGTGTTGTCTGGGTTAATAACAATAACAATTAACTTCTATAATTCTATAGTCCATATGATAGCGTCACCGGGGTGGTGATGGTGTCAGGCGATCCCCTTTTGCGACCTTTACGAGCAAGAAAGTCGGATTCATTTAACAACGGGGTCACTCACTTAACAACGGGGTCACTCACTTAACAAATGCAGCGATTCGCTTAACAAGGGGGGGCGAGAAAATTGGTAAAATGGAGCAAAATTCACCCAGCAACAGAAATTTTGGGTGGTTTTTTTTTTTTTAAAAAAATACTTCGTACCTTTTTAAGATTGTAAGCCCAAGGTATTGGAATTACCTTGCGGTACGATGGGCAGCCAATTCAATTTTTGTGAATAAATCAAGGCAGAGATTGCCCGAATTCCCCTGGGGGGGGGTCCCTGCCCTGCGTCCCATCTTGTGAGCTGGGGGGGATTCATTTCCTGTGTGTGTTTTTTCCCCCCGGCAGAACAATCCGAAGATCAAGGATATCTTGACCAAATCCAAAGGGCAGCCGAAGAAACGGCTGACGCACGTCTACGACCTCTGCAAAGGCAAGAACATCTGCGAGGGAGGAGAAGAGATGGACAACAAATTTGGAGTGGAGCAGCCCGAAGGGGACGAGGACCTGACCAAGGAAAAGGTGAGGAGGCGCGGCAGGGTGGGGAAGTCGGTTTAACACCCCACCCCCCACCCCCGCAAAGGCCACCCACTTATCTATCACGGTTCCGAAGAACTTCGAGGCATTGGTTGGCGTAGCATAGCTTCGGCACTGACATAGTTGAAGCCAACATCTGGATTCCCCTCCCCTGAGCACGTAGTGTCAAAGGACAATTCCCTCCTCCAATTAACAGTCATAAATCACATTCTCCCGATTAGCTTGAAATGCAGGCCTTCCCTCCTGTTCTCCCATCCGCCAATTCTTCTCATCTCTTATTTCAAGCTGTGAATTCACACACAAATAATAATAATAATAATAGTAAAGTTGGAAGGGACCTTGGAGGTCATCTAGTCCAACCCCCTGCTCAGGCAGGAAACCCAAACCATTTCGGACAAATGGCCATCTAGTGTCTTCTTAAAAACTTCCAGTGTTGGAGAAGGGAGAGAGGGAGGGAGGAAGGAAGGGTAAAAAAGAATAACAAAATAACAGACTCGGAAGGGACCTGGGAGGTCATCTAGTCCAACCCCCTGCTCAGGCAGGAAACCCTATACTATTTCGGACAAATGGCTGTCCAGTCTCTTGTTAAAAACTTCCAGTGTTGGAGCATTCACCGCTTCTGGAGGCAGGTGGTTCCACTGGTTAATTGTTCTCACTGTCAGGAAGTTTCTCCTTAGTTCTAGGTTGCTTCTCTCCTTGATTAGTTCCCACCTGTTGCTTCTTGTCCTGCCTTCAGGCGCTTTGGAAAACAGCTTGACTCCCTCTTCTTTGGGGCAGCCCCTGAGATACTGGAAGACTGCTATCCTATCCCCCCTCTTCCTTCTCTTCATTAAACTAGACATCCCCAATTCCAGCAACCGTTCCTTATATGCTTTAGCCTCCAGTCCCCTGATCCTCTTTGTTGCTCTTCTCTGCACTCTTTCTAGAATCTCAATATCTTTTTTAAATCGCGGTGACCAAAATTGGATGCAGTATTCCAAGTGTGGCGTTACGAAGGCATTGTAAAGTGGTATTAACGCTTCACATGATCTTGATTCTCTCCCTCTGTTAATGCAGCCCAGCACTGTGTTGGCCTTTTTGGCAGCTGCAGCACATGGCTGGCTCCTATTTAAGGGATTGTCCACTAGGACTCCGAGATCCCTGTTACAGTTACTACTATTGAGCAAGGTACCCCCTATACTGGACCTGTGCATTTGGTTTTTCTTGCCTAAATGTAGAACTAGTACAAGATGGTTATGTCTAAGATACTCCCACCACAGTCCTCCTCCTCCCCCAGCACCACCTAATTCTAAGAGTCAACCAGCATCTTCATATGTTGTCAAAGCAAGAGCATCCCACGTTAGCAGCGTTGACAAACCCTCTTGGTCTTCGCTCAGCTTGGTAACCCTTTGCGGGGTGTTCGGTCCTGAAATTGGGGGGACTTTAGCCTTACTTGTTTGTGTCCTCTTGCGGGACGAGATCTTTTGTGCCCGGGTTTACACAATTGAGGCTTAGCAAGGAATAACATGACACTGGATGGCCCCAGGAAGGCCCATCACTTTTCAGATCCTTCTTCGAATCAGCTTTTCCTAATCTAGCCTGATTTATTTATATCCCGCCTTTATTCCTCTTACTCAAGGCAGCAAATAGATTCAGCTTCCATGCCTAAGGTGGCGCTAGAACTCGCTGTCTCTTGGTGATTGGCCCAAAGGCACCCAGCCGGCTTTCATGGCTAAGGCGGGACTAGAACTCACCGTCTCCTGGTGATTGGCCCAAAGGCACCCAGCCGGCTTTCATGTCTAAGGCGGGACTAGAACTCACCGTCTCCTGGTGATTGGCCCAAAGGCACCCAGCCGGCTTTCATGTCTAAGGCGGGACTAGAACTCACCGTCTCCTGGTGATTGGCCCAAAGGCACCCAGCCGGCTTTCATGGCTAAGGCGGGACTAGAACTCACCGTCTCCTGGTGATTGGCCCAAAGGCACCCAGCCGGCTTTCATGTCTAAGGCGGGACTAGAACTCACCGTCTCCTGGTGATTGGCCCAAAGGCACCCAGCCGGCTTTCATGTCTAAGGCGGGACTAGAACTCACCGTCTCCTGGTGATTGGCCCAAAGGCACCCAGCTGCCTTTAATGGCTAAGGCGGGACTAGAACTCACCGTCTCCCGGTGATTGGCCCAAAGGCACCCAGCTGGCTTTCATGTCTAAGGCGGGACTAGAACTCACCGTCTCCTGGTGATTGGCCCAAAGGCACCCAGCTGGCTTTCATATCTAAGGCGGGACTAGAACTCACCGTCTCCCGGTGATTGGCCCAAAGGCACCCAGCCGGCTTTCATGTCTAAGGCGGGACTAGAACTCACCGTCTCCCGGTGATTGGCCCAAAGGCACCCAGCTGGCTTTCATGTCTAAGGCGGGACTAGAACTCACCGTCTCCTGGTGATTGGCCCAAAGGCACCCAGCTGGCTTTCATATCTAAGGCGGGACTAGAACTCACCGTCTCCCGGTGATTGGCCCAAAGGCACCCAGCCGGCTTCCATATTGTGTTTGCTTTGTAACAAACCCAAGAAATCACACCGCATGCCCTTACTCTGATCCAAATTAAATTGATTCAGATTGATATTCAGCCTTTGGAGCGGTTTTCCGCAGCCTTGCCTCCTCAGGAGCCCATACGGAAGTTATTTAGACGCGCAACATTTTTCCCTCGAGAATAAATAATGAAAATATCAATATTTTGTTGGCCAGTTCTGCACCAGAAATAACAAATAATAATTCCGTCTGGCTGTTGCCCGGGAAAACGGCCGTCCCGCTTCGCAAGGCTGAATTTCCACGGGGAAATGAATGCGCCATCGTTAACACCTGTGCTACTTTTAACGTGCTAACCTTCCCAGGGGCATCTCGTCAAATGGTGCGTGCGGGGGTCCCGCTTGCTGTTTTCGCTTTGACAAACGGACGCTCCGTGGTTTGTCAGTGCAGAAGCAGGAATAAAACTCCCATGAACGGCTGTTTGGGTTTTTTTTTTTCCTCCCTTCTCATCAAAATTTCCTCCGAGGGTCACCCGTTGGTAATTCTGCTGATTGGGCCTTAATTTCCTCCTGAAATAATATAATTAATGCCCGCTTAAGGGAAACAAATACGTCCCCGGAAAGCTCTTAGTCTAAAGGAGCTGCTTTTTTAAAAAATAAATAAAAATTAATTGGTTCTGAATTTCGCCTAAAGTCTTAACCGGCTTGATTGGGGTTTCCGGTTAAAGTCGAAGGAAATGTTGCGGCAACACACAAAAAATACACACGCAATTAGGTAGTCATAGAGAAGTGAATTTCGGTTCGGTTTACACCGTCTGCTGATGTTCTGTTGCCTAACCCAGTGGTTTTCAACCTGTGGGTCGGGACCCCATTTGGGGTCGAACGAGCATTTCATGGGGGTTGCCAAACAACGCAGTCCGCCATTTTTTCCCCCTTTTCCTTAGCTGTGCTCCTCCCTTTTATTCTATTGGCTTTTGAAAGCCAATAGAAGAGAGTCTCTTGAATAGAGTCTAATTCTATTGGCTTTCAAAAGCCAATAGGAATTGTCCAGGCTGTCTCTGCCCTGCTGAGCCCACCAAAAGTCCCATTCTGCAAAAGGTGCTGCACCAGTCGAGTAGTCCTCGACTTACGACCGGTTGGGGGTTGCGGCATTAAAAAGGTTGAGAACCACTGGCCTAACCCGTAAAGACTATTCAGAGGAAAATAGAAGGGCTCACCCAGAAGGATAAAAAAAAACTAGAGAAATATTTTCTCAAAGGGAAATATACATTTCAAGAGAGTAGTAGAGTCTGGCTCCTGGGATCAATTTCAGTTCTGCGCCGAAGGCTCTCCTGGCGGTGAGGGATCCAGTGACCGTTTGGTTTTTATATTTATTTTATCTGGCCGGTATTATTCCCATAAATAAAGCAGTGTACAGATCTAATCCTCTTTTCTCCAATTTTCCCCACAATGACAACCTGGTGAGATAGGTTGGGCTGAGAGAGAAGGCCTGGACCAAAGGCACCCAGCCAGCTTTCATGGCTAAGGCAGGACTAGAACTCACCATCACCTAGTGATTAGCCCAAAGGCACCCAGCCAGCTTTCATGGCTAAGACAGAACAGAATTCACCATCACCTAGTGATTGGATCAAAGGCACCCAGCCAGCTTTCATGGTTAAGGCAGGACTAGAACTCACCATCACCTAGTGATTGGCCCAAAGGCACCCAGCCAGCTTTCCTGACTAAGGCAGGACTAGAACTCACCATCACCTAGTGATTGGCCCAAAGGCACCCAGCCAGGTTTCGTGGCTAAGACAGAACTAGAACTCACCATCACCTAGTGATTGGATCAAAGGCACCCAGCCAGCTTTCCTGAGTAAGGCAGGACTAGAACTCACCATCACCTAGTGATTGGCCCAAAGGCACCCAGCCAGCTTTCCTGACTAAGGCAGGACTAGAACTCACCATCACCTAGTGATTGGCCCAAAGGCACCCAGCCAGGTTTCGTGGCTAAGACAGAACTAGAACTCACCATCACCTAGTGATTGGATCAAAGGCACCCAGCCAGCTTTCCTGGCTAAGGCAGGACTAGAACTCACCATCACCTAGTGATTGGCCCAAAGGCACCCAGCCAGCTTTCCTGGCTAAGGCAGGACTAGAACTCACCATCACCTAGTAATTGGCCCAAAGGCACCTAGCCAGCTTTCCTGGCTAAGGCAGGACTAGAACTCACCATCACCTAGTGATTGGCCCAAAGGCACCCAGCCAGCTTTCCTGGCTAAGGCAGGATTAGAACTCACCATCACCTAGTAATTGGCCCAAAGGCACCTAGCCAGCTTTCCTGGCTAAGGCAGGACTAGAACTCACCATCACCTAGTGATTGGCCCAAAGGCACCCAGCCAGCTTTCCTGGCTTAGAATAGGACTAGAACTCACCCTCTCCTGGTGATTGGCCCAAAGTCAGCCAGACAGCTTCCCTCCCTAAAGTGGGACTAGAACTCACTGTCTCCCGGTCTCTTCTTGCCTGGTGCTTTCAGTGCTGGACCAAACTGGGGAAATTGCGCAGAAGGAGGAGGTACGTTTGCTGCCTTGAGCTATTTTGCAAACAACAGCAAAGGGGGTGGGGGTGGGAAATAAAAATCAAAGTGAGCTTTTCTGCACCCCCCCTCCGTCAGTGACCCCCTCCTTCCCTCCCTCAAGGGCCACGGGGGCTGCGGGCGCTACCAGCCCCGGATCCGCCGCTCGGGCCTGGAGCTGTATGCCGAGTGGAAGCACGTGAACGAGGACTCGCAGGAGAAGAAAATCCTGCTGAGCCCAGAGCGGGTCCACGAGATCTTCAAGCGCATCTCGGACGAGGAATGCTTCATCCTGGGCATGGACCCGAAGTACGCCCGGCCGGAGTGGATGATCTGCACCGTGCTGCCCGTCCCTCCGCTGTCCGTCCGACCGGCCGTTGTCATGCAGGGCTCGGCCAGGAATCAGGTGGCTGCGGGGGGCTCGGGGTGGGGCGGGGCAGAGAGGCGTGCTTTGAACCCAGACCCAGCACCGAATTCGCAGCAGGCCTGGGTAGAATAGAATAATAAAAAATAATAGAATAGAATAGAGAATAATAAAATACAGAATAGAATAGAGAATAATAAAATACAGAATAGAATAGAAATAGAATAATAAAATACAGAATAGAATAGAAATAGAATAATAAAATACAGAATAGAATAGAATGATAAAATACAGAATAGAATAGAATAGAATGATAAAATACAGAATAGAATAATAAAATACAGAATACAATAGAAATAGAATAATAAAATACAGAATACAATAGAAATAGAATAGAATAATAAAATACAGAATAGAATAGAATGATAAAATACAGAATAGAATAGAATAATAAAATACAGAATAGAATAGAATGATAAAATACAGAATAGAATAGAATAGAATAGAATGATAAAATACAGAATAGAATAGAATAATAAAATACAGAATAGAATAGAATGATAAAATACAGAATAGAATAGAATAGAATAGAATAGAATGATAAAATACAGAATAGAATAGAATAATAAAATACAGAATAGAATAGAGAATAGAATAATAAAGAATGGAATGGAATAGAATAGAATAATACAGAATAGAATAATAAAATACAGAATAGAGTAGAATGTAGAATACGATAGGATAGAATAACAAATACAAAATAGTATGGAATAGAGACTAACAGAATAGAGAATAATAAAATACAAAATAGAATAGATTAAAATAATATAGAATAGAATATTAAAATACAGAATAGAATAATAAAATACAGAATAGATTAGAATACAGAATAGGATAGAATAACAAAATACAAGATAGAATAGAATAGAGAATAATAGAATAGAGAATAATAGAATATAGGATAGCTTAAAATAATAGAGAATGGAATAGCATAGAATATTAAAATACAAAATAGAATAGAATAATAACACACAGAATAGATTAGGGTAGGGTAGAAGAGGAGAGGAGAAAAGGACCTTAGAGGTCATCTAGTCCAACCCCCCTGTCCAAACAGGAGACCTTATGCCATTTCAGACAAAAGGGCTGTCCAATCTCCTCTTAAAAACTTCCAGTGCTGGAGCACCCGCAACCTCTGCGGGCAATCGGTTCCAGATTGGTTTAGCATCTCTCCAAGCTTCCAGGGGACTCGTCGGCCAGCTTGTTATTTTGCCTCCCCTAGGGCTGCTAGATGCTGACCCCCCCCTTCCCTTCTTCCCCCTAGGATGACTTGACTCACAAGCTGGCCGACATTGTGAAAATCAACAACCAGTTGCGGCGGAACGAGCAGAACGGGGCGGCCGCTCACGTCATCGCGGAAGACGTCAAGCTCCTCCAGTTCCATGTGGCCACCATGGTGGACAATGAATTGCCCGGGCTGCCTAGAGTAAGTGGCTGAAGGGGGGGGGACAGGTGTAGCCCTAAGGAATTTTCCTCCCCATCCGCAGGGATCTGGTTACCATACTTCAGAGCCACGATTGGACAGATGGGTGGACTTCTGTTCCCAGGATTCCCCAGCCCTTGGGATTGTAGTCCTCGCACCTCTGGAGCACGTGATGAGATTGGGCGAATCCTAGGTTAAGCTAAGCCCCCCAAAGACTTACGGACCTCATTTCCCAGAATTCCCTGGCCAGCAAGGGCTTCCCAGCATTCAGCATGGCTAGGACAAGAACGGGGGGGCCAGATGACCTTTATTGCCATTTTGACGGGGTAACCTTT
Source organism: Crotalus helleri (assembly GCA_024509115.1). Taxonomy (NCBI): domain Eukaryota; kingdom Metazoa; phylum Chordata; class Lepidosauria; order Squamata; family Viperidae; genus Crotalus; species Crotalus helleri. Next base: position 777,284 of record JAKSXO010000081.1, read on the forward strand.
CTTAATAGACATTGGGAACGAATATATCTTGACTTCAGCAAAGTGGGAAAAAAAGAGCTGGCTGAGGGATTCTGGGAGTTGGTCCACAAGCAGGGGGTCTTCCAACTTGGCCCTTTGATGACTTGCGGACTTCAACGCCCAGAATTCCTCAGCCGGCGTGAGGGAACTAGGACCCTTTTGTGACTTGTGGACTTCAACTCCCAGAATTCCTCAGCCGGCGTGAGGGAACTAGGGCCTTTCTATGACCTGTGGACTTCAACTCCCAGAATTCCTCAGCTGGCATGAGGGAACTAGGACCCTTTGATGACTGGTGGACTTTAACTCCCAGAATTCCTCAGACAGCGTGAGGGAACTAGGACCCTTTTGTGACTGGTGGACTTCAACTCCCAGAATTCCTCAGCCAGCGTGAGGGAACTATGAGCCACTTATGACTTGCGGACTTCAACTCCCAGAATTCCTCAGGCAGCGTGAGGGAACTATGAGCCACTTATGACTTGTGGACTTCAACTCCCAAAATTCCTCAGGCAGCCTGCCTGGCTGAGGGATTCTGGGAGTTGAAGTCCGCAAGTCATCCAAGGGCCAAGTTGGAAGACCCCTGGCCTAGATGTTGTGATCTTCAGCTGCTAATTGAGTTGGACCCTCTGAATGAATTTCAACATTGTGAGGGTGCGTTATTTATTAAGAAAAAAAGGGGGGGCTGCCCAGCTCACTCAGGGGCGACCCTGGGTGATCCCCCCCCACCTCCTCGGGGACAGCAACCCCACCAACCACTTGGTGGCCTCCATGTCACCCTGGGGTCTCCAGGCCCCTTGCCCAAAGCCCTGTCTTCGGAGCCCTTTGGAAGAGCGTCAAAGTGGGGGCCGAGCTGACTTCCACGGGGACGGGGAGACCCCCACACACCTCCAGGAAGGGGCCATGAAGCAAGAGAGAGAGAGAAAAATCCCACCTACTGCCATGTTGTCCCCCTCCCCAAATTTGCCCTAGGGTCTTTTTTTTTTTTTTAAACTTCTCAGCGTACCAAGAGGGTCCTGATGTATCCCCTCTGCCGTTGCCCCCTTCCCAACTTAACAGGCGATGCAAAAGTCCGGCCGGCCTCTGAAGTCCTTGAAGCAGCGTCTGAAGGGCAAGGAAGGCCGGGTCCGAGGGAACCTGATGGGCAAACGGGTGGACTTCTCCGCCCGGACGGTCATCACGCCGGACCCCAACCTCTCCATCGACCAGGTGGGCGTGCCCCGCTCCATCGCCGCCAACATGACCTTTGCGGAGATCGTGGCGCCATTCAACATCGATAGGTGAGGGCCGGAGATGGACTCCGAACACACAGACACACACACACCAGCTCTTGCTGGTCTTGGCTGTTTCTTTGACCCTCTAATTAGAATTAGACAGACAAAGACAGACAGATGATGGATAGATGAGACAGATATAGATAAATATAGAAAGATAGAGAGAGAGATGAGAGAGAGAGATAGCATTAGATGTTAGGTAGGTAGGTGGTTGGATAGGCAGATAGATAAATAGGTAAGTAGAGATTGAATTAGAATTAGATGACAGACAGACATAAACATGATAGATAGATAGATAGATAGATAGATAGATAGATAGATAGATAGATAGATAGATAGATAGATAGATATAAAGATAGACAGATGGATAAATAGCATGATAAGATATAGATATAGATTAGATATAGATAGATATAAGATATAGATAGATAGATAGATAGATAGATAGATAGATAGATAGATAGATAGATAGATAGAAATAAAGACAGACAAACATGGATAAATAGCATGATAGATAAATAGATAGATAGATAGAGATCGATATAGAAATAAAGATAGATAGAAATAAAGATAAATATAAGATATATATAGACAGAGATAGATAGACAGACAGATGGATAAATAGCATGATAGAGAATAGATATAGAGATAGATAGAAATAAAGATAGATTTAAGGTATATAGGTAGATAGATAGATAGATAGATAGATAGATAGATAGATAGATAGATAGATAGATAGATAGATAGATGATAGATATAAAGATAGACAGATGGATAAATAGTATGATAGATATAGATTAGATAGAGATAGATAGATAGACAGACAGACAGACGGATAAATAGCATGATAGATATAGATTAGATATAGATAGATATAAAGATAGATATAAGATATAGATAGATAGATTAGATAGATAGATAGATAAATATAAAGTCAGAGACAAACATGGATAAATAGCATGATAGATGGATGGATGGATGGATGGATGGATGGAATGTCTTTGGATTCTCAGCAAAATATCCCATGTGATACAAAGATGCCCACTGATGCCCCCTTGTCCCCCCCCCCCCAGGCTGCAGGAGCTGGTGAGCCGAGGGAACAGCCAGTATCCCGGAGCCAAGTACATCATCCGGCACAACGGGGACCGGATTGATCTCCGATTCCACCCGAAGTCCAGCGATCTCCACTTGCAGATTGGGTACAAGGTTGGTCTGGCTGGGAAATGTCTGTGGGGAGGGGGAACTGGTCCCAGTGGGGCAGAGGGGAGGGGTTCCCTAATTCTCAGATCCTTTGGGGCGAACCCAGATAACGGTCCCCACGGAAACGGGGGGACAGATCCAAAGGGGCAGGGCGGGTTATCTGCCAACTCTGCGATTGCCCAAAAGGCTACAGGTAGTCCTCGGTTTAGTGACCGAATCTGTTTGCTCACAAGGCAGTCGTTAAGTAAGCCGCCCTCCCATTTTATGAGCCTTTTTTTTTTTTTTTTGCGAATCGCTGCAGTGAACGCTGCGGCCATTAAGCAGATCCAGCTCTCCCCATTGATTCTGCTTAGGGGAAGCCGGCTGAGGAGGTCACGAGTGGGAATAGTAATAGTAGTAAAGGTGGAAGGGACTTTAGAGGTCATCTAGTCCAACCCCCTGCTCAGGCAGGAAACCCTACACCATTTCGGACAAATGGCTGTCCAGTCTCTCCTTAAAAATTTCCAGTGTTAGAGCATTTACTGCTTCTGGAGGCAGGCTGTTCCACTGATTAATTATTCGATGTGAACGCACGCCGGTTGTGCCAAGCGCCTCAATTTTGATCCCCAAGACCATAGTAGGGAGGCCGTATCGATGCATAAGTGTGCGGGACCGGTCGTAAGTCGCTCCTTTCAGTCCCGTTGTAACTTTGAACATGGTCGTAAACCGAGGACACCCCTTTTAAAAGGAGGACAAATTGGCAAATTGTTAGTTTGTGTGGTCCTTTTGCTTCTTTTGGCTCACCAAGCACAGCTGTGGGGTGTGGATTTTGTGTGTGTTTTTGGGGGGGGGGCTGTCCTCTGCCCCGTGGGTTTCTCTCCCCCTCCGTCTTTCCGGCTCAGCCGCTGAGCTTCCTTCCCTGCGTCCCAGGTGGAGCGGCACATGTGCGACGGGGACATCGTCATTTTCAACCGGCAGCCCACGTTGCACAAAATGTCCATGATGGGGCACCGAGTGCGTATCCTGCCCTGGTCCACCTTCCGGCTCAATCTCAGGTGGGCCTTGAACCGCTCGGCTTCCCTTCTCGGCCGCTTTTCGGAAAAGAATTGTTATTAATTTGCTTTTGTTTACCGATTTGTGTCCCACCGTTTGTGTGTGTGTGTGTGTGTGTGTGTGTGAGAGAGAGAGAGAGAGAGAGAGAGAGAGAGAGAGAGAGAGAGAGAGAGAGCGCATTAGATGTTAGGTAGGTTTTTGTGCCTAAGGCAGGACTAGAACTCACCATCTCCTGGTGATTGGGCCAAAGTCACCCAACTAGTTTCCATGCCTAAGGCAGGACTAGAACTCACCGTCTCCTGCTGATTGGCCCAGTCACCCAACTGGCTTTCATTGCTAAGGCGGGACTAGAACTCACCGTCTCCTGCTGATTGGCCCAAAATCACCCAACTGGCTTTCGTGGCTAAGGTGGGACTAGAACTCACCGTCTCCTGGTGATTAGCTCCTCCTCCTTTCTGCAACCCTCCCTCCCTTGTAGCACTGATGATGCTACATAGTTGGGTCATGAAACGTCTGCAAGAAAACCCCCAAGCTCAGACAGCACCAAGGACCCCCACAGTCCTCCTCCTCCTCCTCCTCCTCCTCCTTTCCACAAACCCCACTCCTTCCTAGCACTGATGATGTTACCTAGTTGGGTCACGCAACGTCTGCAAGGAAACCCCCCCCCCCAGCTCAGACAGCACCCGGGACCTCAAAGTCCAGTGTTAACACGCAACACCCCTTGGGCCGCGTGACTTTTTTGCAATGATCGACAAGGATGGAGTTGTACCTTTGCCCTCTTGAGTTGTGAAAGGCCACGTTGCCGTCCCAGATCCTCCTCCAGAGCTGCATTTCGTCCCCCTTGGCCCTCCTCCTTCCGTGGCCTCGGCTTGCAAAGGGGCCGAACCCGTGGCTTCCCCCTCTCCCAGTGGTTCTCAACCTTTTTAATGCCGCGCCCCCCCCAACCGGTCGTAAGTCAAGGACTACTCAACCGGTCGTAAGTCGAGGACTACTCAACTGGTGCAGCACCGTTTGCAGAATGGGGCTTTTGGCGGGCTCAGCAGGGCAGAGACAGCCTGGACAATTCCTATTGGCTTTGGAAAGCCAATAGAATTAGACTCTATTCAAGAGAGTCTATTCTATTGGCTTTCAAAAGCCAATAGAATAAAAGGGAGGAGCACAGCTAAGGAAAAGGGGGGAAAAAATGGCGGACTGCGTTGTTTGGCGACCCCCGTGAAATGGTCGTTCGACCCCAAATGGGGTCCCGACCCACAGGTGGAGAACCACTGCCCTATCCTGACGGGGACTGTCTTCCTTCCGCCCCTCAGCGTCACCACCCCCTACAACGCCGACTTCGACGGCGACGAGATGAACCTCCACCTCCCCCAGTCGCTGGAGACCCGGGCGGAGATTCAGGAGCTGGCCATGGTCCCCCGGATGATCGTCACCCCGCAGTCCAACCGGCCCGTCATGGGCATCGTGCAGGACACGCTGACGGCGGTCCGCAAGTTCACCAAGAGGGACGTCTTCCTGGAAAGGGTGAGGGTGTCTCGCTTTCCGCCCATTTCTCGAGCAAAAGGAAAGCCCGGTCAGCCTCCTTGCTCTTGCCTCAATTACGGGCCGTCCTCGGCTTACGACGTAAGGCCTTGTGACTTCACGGCCGCAGGGCCTGGTCAGCGGCGCCCCAGATTTCCCTTGCTAAGCCAGACAGCGGTGAAGTAAATTTTGCCCCGTTTTACGACCTCGGCTCATTTATTTAAGCGAACCCCAGATTTCCGTTGCTAAGCCAAACGGTTGTGAAGTAAATTTGGCCCCCTTTTACAACTTGGTTAAGCGAGTCGCTGCCATGATTGAGTGAGCTGCACGGCGGTGAAGTGACTCCAGCTTCCCCATTGACTTCGGCGGTCAGAAGGTTGCAAACGGAGAATCCCGTGATCCCGGGAGGCTGCGACCGTCGTAAATACGAGTCCGTTGCATTTTGATCCCGGGACCTGTTGTAAGATTGAAAAACCGTCCTTTTTTCAGTGCTGTTGTAACTTGGACCGGTCCCTAAAAAAAAGGCTTGTAAGTCGAGGACTGCCTGTGTTAAGGACTGGCCAGTTTGAGGCTAGGAACGGGGCCTAGAGCAGAGGTGGGCAACTACAGGTTGGAAACCATTCTGTCCTGGTTGCGACAGAGGAAACTCTTCAAAAGAACTTCAAGGCATTGTTTACCTTAAAGAATCTTTATTTGAGTAGCATAGCATCCGCACGTACATAGGCCAAGCCAAAATCTGAATTCTCCTGTCCTGAGCACAGAGTATCAAAGCACAATTAACAGTTACAAATCACATTCCCCAATTAGCTTGAAATGCAGGCTTCCCCTCCAGGTCTCCAGCCCGCCAATCCTTATCATCTCTTATTTCAATAGCCTTGGTTCTCATGCTAGCTTCAGCGTTGTTATATCTGGCTAAACTCCCAGGCACGTTCCTCCTCCCGGCATCATCTTAACTCAGTGGTGGCGAACCTATGGCACGCGTGCCAGAGACGGCACTCAGAGCCCTCTCTGTGGGCACGTGCGCGATGCCCCAGAGATGGCAACCGTCCCTCTTCAAACAGCCACCCGCTAACTCACCGAGGTCCCACGTGGTCGGATGCATCCCAGCATGGCTGGTTTCCCTCATCCCCTGTCCCATCCCTCCTGGCCTCGCATGCTCTCCTTTTCCCGGGCACGACCCACTGCATCGCCTCCTCAGCTGTCGGCCGGCCGTCCAGCTCCGAGGCGGCTTCTCTGAACTGCTGGTGGCGGGCTGCAGAGCCCCAGAGTGCGCCGGTCGAGGGGCTGGCAGGCTGTGGCTGCTGACAGACACTGTTGGCCCCCATGCGCTCACTGGCCTCTGTGTGTGGGAGCCGACGGTGTCAGGTAGTGGCCACCCCTGCCTCGCCTTGCCCTGCGACAATGGCACCCCCACCCTACCTCACCTTGCCTCGCCCCGCAGGACGAGCCTCCTGCCCACTGCCCCACCTGCCAGAGACCCCCTAGATCGCCCTCAACCCTGCCCGGCTTCCACAGGTGTCCCTCCCCACGAGCAACATCGAGGAGACCACGCCCACCTCGGCCATGACCACGCACAGCCATGCCCACCTGGCCCCCGGAGATAAATAAGTGGGTTCAGGGTTGCAGTTTGGGCACTCGGCCTCTAAAAGGTTCGCCGTCACTGATCTAACCCTAAGAGTAAAACATAAGAAGGAAAATGGGGGCACATCCACATGTTGTCAAAGTAAGAACATCCGACGTTAGCAGCAGCGTCGACACATTCATTCCGTGACCGGCCAACATAGCCCGCTCAGGAATTCTGGGAGTTGGAAGTCCCGCAGGTCGTCCCGTAGTTGCCCATCTCTGCCGTAGAGTTAGCGTCGGAGACGGGAGGACGTGGATCGTGACCTCGGTCTGCCCCTCCCCTCCTGCCCCTAACCCTCCCCCTCCCCTTCCCAGGGGGAAGTGATGAACTTGCTGATGTTCCTGTCCACCTGGGACGGCAAAGTGCCCCAGCCGGCCATCCTGAAGCCTCGCCCGCTCTGGACCGGCAAGCAGATCTTCTCGCTGATCATCCCGGGACATATCAACTGTGTCCGGACTCACAGCACCCATCCGGACGACGAAGACAGCGGCCCGTACAAACACATCTCTCCGGGAGACACCAAGGTTAGCCCAGTTGCCGGGAAAGGAGGGGGGGGGCTGTTCCCTTTGGGGTGGAAAAAAAACCTACAGCAGTGGTTCTCAACCTGTGGGTGGGGACCCCATTTGGGATCGAACGACCATTTCACGGGGGGTCGCCAAACAACGCGGTCCGCCATTTCCCCCCTCCCCCTTTTCCTTAGCTGTGCTGCTCCCTTTTATTCTATTGGCTTTTGAAAGCCAATAGAATAGACTCTCTTGAATAGAGTCTAATTCTATTGGCTTTCAAAAGCCAATAGGAATTGTCCAGGCTGTCTCTGCCCTGCTGAGCCCGCCCAAAGTCCCATTCTGCAAACAGCGCTGCACCAGTTGAGTAGTCCTCGACTTACGACCGGTGGAGTAGTCCTCGACTTACGACCGGTTGGGGGGTCGCGGCATTAAAAAGGTTGAGAACCACTGACCTACAGAAATCCCAACCTCTTGGAAGTGTTTGGCCCCACCGGGGATGATGGAGGATGGCTGGAGAGCAAAATGTCTACGGGGGGTTATTCGCTGTCATTCCGGTCCTGGTGGTCCCAAAGGTGCGTTGGTTTTTTTTTTTTCCAGGACACAACTGGACTTTCTTGTTTTTCTTTGAAGACAGTTTGCTTTTCATCCCAGAAGCTTCTTCGGTTCTGACTGGAGGGTGGGGAAAGGGAAGGATTTATACTCCTTGCAGAGAGCTGGTCATTTGCACCCTTTGAGAGAGTCGTTGAGGCCACTTGGAGATTTGTCTGCGTCCGCAGTTGTCCCAAAGGTGTTTTTTTTCAAGAGGCCACTGGATTTTCTGGTGGTGTTTTTTTTTAAAGACATTTCTCATCCAGGAAGCTTCATCAGCTCTGACTGGATGGTGGGGAATGGAAAGATTTATATTCCTTTCAGAGAGCTGGTCATTTGCATCCTTTTAGACCAGTGGTTCTCAACCTGTGGGTCGGGACCCCATTTGGGGTCGAACGACCATTTCACGGGGGTCGCCAAACAAGGCTGTCCACCATTTTTCCCCCTTTTCTTTGGCCATGCCCCTGGCACCTGGTGATGTATAAGTGGTTGGGGGTCACCACAACATGGGGAACTGTATTATGGGGTCTCAGCATTAGAAAGGTTGAGAACCACTGTTTTAGAGAGTCGTTGAGGCCACTTGGAGCTTTGTCCCAAAGGCTCTTTTTTCAGGAGCCAACTGGACTTTGTTGTGTTTCTTTTGAAGATGTTTCTCTTCTCATGCAGGAAGCTTCTTCAGCTCTGACTGGATGGTGGGGAAGGGAAGGATTTATACTCCTTGCAGACAGATGGTCATTTGTACCCTTTTGGAGAGTCGTTGAGGCCACTTGGAGGCTTACCTGTGTCCTCGGGGTCACCTGAGTGGTGCAAATGTGGAGCCTTCTTGGCGACAGGAGATTTTCTGCCTTGGGTCCCTGCAGACCCCATTTCCACCACTCGGGTGACCCAGAGGACACAGGTCAGCCTCCAAGCGGCCTCGACGACTCTCTAAAAAAAAATGCAAATGACCGGCTGTCCGCAAGGAGTATAAATCCTTCCATTTCCCCACCCTCCAATCAGAACTGGAGAAAGCTTCTGGGATGAGAAGTGAAATGTCTTCAGATAAAAGGCTCCACACCCATTTTGCACCACTCAGGTGACCCAGATAAACCTCCAAGCGGCCTCAACGACTCTCTAAAAGGATGCAAA